>JBCJKH010049898.1:30065-52536 GCA_039877255.1 Loriculus beryllinus | reverse complement strand
AAAGTTGGGGCTGTTCAGCCTGGAGAAGAGAAGGCTGCGTGGAGACCTCATAGCAGCCTTCCAGTATTTGAAGGGGGGTTATAAGAATGCTCAGGATGGACTCTTCATTAGGGACTGAAGTGATAGTACAAGGGGTAATGGGTTAAAACTTAACCAGGGGAAGTTTAGATTGGATGTAAGGATGAAGTTCTTTACTATAAGGGTGGTGAGGCACTGGAATGGCTGCTCAGGGAGGTTGTGAATGCTCCATCCCTGGCAGTGCTCAAGGTCAGGCTGGACATAGCCTTGGGTGACATGGTTTAGTGTGAGGTGTCCCTGCCCATGTCAGGGGGTTGGAACTAGATGATCTGAAGGTGCTTTGAACCCTAACGATTCTATGATTCTATGGAAGGGAACAGAGGCAGCACTGCTTCTCACAAGAACCCAGCTGTCAGACAGGTAGGGCAGCAGAGAGCCAGGAGTCACGCCAGCGCGGTACCTAGGGATGGAGCATTCCTTCCGCTGTGGGTTCCTGTCTCAAAAGCAGAAAGGCATCTGCCAGCCTGCATCTCCCTCACGCATCACCCCAGCTCTACCAGGGCAGCAGTAGATGTCAGGCTATAAAGTGTCTGGAAAGCAAGATACCTCCCAGGAGGGTGGTCAGCTTCATCCAAGAGACATTTCTGGACAAGGCTGCAAAACATCTGACAGTTCATTTTTCTGGGATTCACTTTAGCCCACAGGGGACTCAAGCTTGCTGGAGGAGAGCACACTGGAATATCTGCTTACCCTACTAACCTGATCTGTAATGAATGGACTAAAACGGATTTTTAGAAGACTGCCTTAAACCACCCTACCAAAGTGCCGTGCTGCTGTCTGCATCTGTCAAGGACTTCCCTGACCCTTCATCATGAACATGCAATCCTATTGCAGCTCCAGTGAGGACATGTTACCACACCAATTCCCATATGCAGCTGTTAAGTACATACCTGGCCATGGCCATAGTCATGCCCATGTACCATGAACGAGCAGGATGCTCGCCCACAAGATGCCAGCAGCACCTTCCTGTTCCCTCCCCAGGCTGTGAAACAGAGGACAGCATGAAGATCACTTGGTGTGGTCATTTTCCTTCTGCTTCCCTCTCCTGCTGCCAAAACCTGGGAAAAAACAGCCTGCAGCAGAGATAGCTCTGGCAGCAGGTCACTGAATCACAGAGACATTTGTGAGCAGAACCAAGGTTCCCACTGACTCCATCAGCAAACCACCAACATGGCATGGGCAAACAAGCTGGACACCTCTGTCATCCTGCCAACTCAGGTCCGAGCTGCTCCTCAGGCTTAAATTTCCCCCATCATGCTGTCTACACTCCAGTGTAAGTGGTTTTGCCAATAGCCAGACTTTAATCAAAGGCACAGTAGTTTGGAAGAGGGAGAGGAGTAATGAAGCATGGGATGCTCATTCTTGGGCTTAACAATGCTTTTTAAACTCTTCTATGGTTCCTCAGAGTTTGCATTTGCACATATGGGAAAATGCTGCTCTGAGGTGTAAGTGTTTGTCTGAAATAAGACATGATTTTGGTTTGTACTGACAAGGTCAGTGCCTATTCTCCCATCCAACTTCAGGTTTAATTTTGGTAACTGTCTGTGACGGTTGCAAGTACTGATGGGTATAAATGGGAATCAGTCTAAAAATACCCATGTTGCGAGAGCAGCGAAGCAGAGTTAGGTTGCTGCTTTGAAACAATCCTTGGATCACAGTATGCCCATTTATCACACAAAGTATGTTTTCTAATAACATTGAATACTTCACAAGAAATCCCTCAGTTTGCTACTTCCTAACAGGTCCATTGTTAGGATCCAGCCTTGATCCATTTCCCCAAACCTCTCCTCACTACCTGAGATTCACAAGATCCGCTGACAAACTGGGATACATCCACAAGCAATTTCAGTCTAAGCAGTTTCACAGGAACGTCAGAGAAATCAGAACTGGTAAAAATTAAATCATTATCAATCATAGGATTAAACAGAGAAAGTTCTTCTAGGTAACAGCTCATTCTCACCCCCTCTTTTGCAGACTTCCATTTACAAGACAATTCACCTTCCTTACAAGAAATTCTTAGGGGTCTCAGATCACTGTCCCAGTCTTAAATTGTTGTGATTTAAAAAAACAAAACAAAACAAAACAAAAAAACACCCCAAAAAAACCTTCAGATCAGAGATTCAAAGGAGGTCTGAGACATACCAGTGTCCTTCCCTTCCCAAGACAGTTTGCAGCCACCCTACATGCCATGGAAGCCCAGGGGGATTTGCACCAGCATGGTGCACCCAAGGGATGCAGGTGCTGGTGCAGGAGTACGCTTCCCAGCAACGTTCCTCAGCTCCACCCAGCAGCTCAACAAAGCCACCAGCAGGTCCTTGTGCACCTACTACTTTTTTGTCATTGGGGCTTAACTCATACTGAGCTTATAAGAGAAAGCTGGAATGCCACCCCAGCACAGACATGACTTTTTCCCCCAGGCTTGGGTACACACAGCAATGGCTCTGAGTAAAAGTGACTGCTTGTGAGCTGGGAAAAGCAGCTTCTCTCAGCCATGAAGGCTGATGGAGACCGTGACACAGGCTATCCCCCAGCCTTGAAAACATCTCTAAATCCCTTTCAGAAATCCAAGGAAGCAATAACAACATGGCCCGGAACTGTGTGGGAGGCAGGAGGCTCCCACCTGCCTTCACATGCTGCCATCTTCAATGACCAAGTGTGGTGCAGGTGAATTAACCAGTGGGAGGGTGTTAGAAGATACTGGTCAAACTGGTTGCAGAAATAGCCAGGCTTTGAGCTGCTCCTTTTGGTTAACAAAAGCAAGGGGCATGCTCTGTGCACATCTGCAGGCTCTGCTTTTCACAGCTCTAGAGACACAAGAGATGAGCTGTGCATACCTTAATACTTACCTGTTGCTAAAATAAGCAGAAGAACATCCCTTGAAAGCCCCACATCTGACTGGAATTTGTGGTATTTTTAATCAGACACACATAGGTTCAACCTATGGGCAAAGGCAGTGGTGCACAAGCTGTTTGGTGACAGCAATCACCCATTGAAGAAGATAAGAAGCCACAAGAGCCTAGAAATGGCCTCTGTTCATCCAGCCTACAGTGGGGATGTAGGCTAGAATGAGCTTGTCTTCATGAAAAGCATTGCCATTTGCAACAGTTTAGTCATGCCCTCTATGGTAATCCCTAATTAAACTCCTGCATCTTCCCGGCACTGGCATTTCCTGTGGGGCCCTGATAGTGCCAGGTGCTGAGCAGCACAGGCAATGCCCAGGCAGACAACTGCCTCCACCTCAGCCGGAAAACAAAAGTTCTGTGTTCAAGATTGCTTTCCTCCCGAAATGCTTTCTTTCTAAGTCGCCCCCTGCTCAAGGCAGCTGAGATCATCCCCACCCTCGAGGAGGGGGCTAGAGGCAGGGCTGACACCATGCAAGAGCACAGAGTCACCCCAAATTCACACCGAGGGCAGGTGACAAAGAGAGGGGCACCATAAGAACGTACCCACGCAGCACTTCAGGAAGGTGTCACCTCAGCAGAGCGTGCCGAATCAGACCACGGTGAGATTTACACCCCACGTTGTGAAACACAGCATTTACTTTGGTATTTTTTCACTGCTCACAAAGAGCTGCTCTCCCACAGTTGCACAAAAAGCTTGAGCAAGAGCAGTTAGAAGGCAGATGAGAACAGCCAAGCAGAAGAGTGGTGAGAAACTGAAGGAAGGCAAGCTGGTAATGCTGTAACTAAATCAGCAATTTCAAATTCAGACAATTAATGAAGAATGAATGAGTAGCAGCATTAAATGCTTAACACATCAGAAACAAGCCAGGCCTCTGGGGCTCATTAGATGCTGGTGGTGCTCAGCAATGCTTCCGGCTTGTATACTGTACAAAAGAGGTAATTATTCATATCACACTTGTTCCGTGGTTCCTATTTTGGTAATAAGTAATGCATGTATTAAAAATCATTCAATAAACTCTACATCTTAAAGTCAAAAAGTCAGAAAAATGTCCTTTACAGTGATTGAGAAAGAATCATAGAAAAAGATTCCAAGCTAATAAAAGCTCCAAGATTTTAAGCAGGGTTAGAAAATAGACAATACAGGACTTCATAGCAAGCAAAAGGACTGCAGTACAACTCAGCACAGCACTAGCTCTATGCAAGTTGAAATCCTATACTACCTCAGTGAAATTAGAAGCGTACTTCACAAAGCTACTAGACTGGCTAAGAAACCAAAGAGAATACACTGCCATTTCCATGCAGAATATCAGCTAGCTGGGAGCTGAAGTTGGACCCATTCAAACCACAGAAAGACACATCCTTTTTTTTTTCCACAGGAAGCTCAACAGGACCTGCACCTCAAATCCCACTCACCACCAGCTTTGGGCCAATTAGTCTGCATTTCTCTTTTTTAGATATCAAGGATTTCTTAGCCTGTATGTAGATATCAGCAAAAAACACGCTCTATGTGTCTCCAGGACTGGAGAGATACACACACATCCCTGAAGTTCCTGGGAATTAGGGAGTGTTTGAAAGAGTCCAGACCAGCCCCATACATCATGCTACAAGGGAGTAGAAAATGTCATAGGAGCAAATGCCAAAACAAAACTGGAGGCCTTTGAAGGGATAAAGAAAGAGATGGCTTTCCATAACACATATTAGTATTGCAATCCAAGAACACCACTGTAAAAGATCACAGTTGGGCTCTTTAACTAAAAAAGAGTTATGCTGAAATTTAACCATCTTTGCTGGAGTTTCCTGTGGTGAATACTGACTTCAGGATTATTTTTGCCATTTCTGCTGAAGCAGAACAGCAGTTTCTATAGGCAAGCATATGGCAGGAGAACTGGGGTCTTCTTCAACCATGTTAAACTCCTGCTGGTGAAAAGCAAGTGACAGATTAAGAATCACTAGGGTCCTCATTCTCCATCAGGGAAGCCTGGCCTGAGAGGAAACATTTTATTCTCTAAAAATTCATGCAAATTTGGCTACGTTCTTCATCTATAGTCTTTGCCCTGGATAGACATCACTCCAGCATGGGAAAGTCCAGTCCCTCCAAAAATCCCAGTTGAAGCACAGCACCCACTGGCTACCACCTATAGGGACACCAGAGCAGCTGCGGACCGTGTCTGGCCACAGTGCATGCTGAAAGCAGCAGCCCGTGTGGCCATCACAGCCTCCCCAAAGGACAAGAAGGTGCAGGCAGGAGGGGGCAGGGGACTTCCAGGGTTTTCATTGTGCTCTGCATGCTATAGCCCTCCACAGGGACTGAGAGAATGCACTCTCGGCTCCTTTATCTTGTTCTGGGCTGTGCTTGTTCTTCTGCTGTCCTACAATAGACACATTCTTTCCTCCAGCTCCCTAATTAAACAAGATCCATTCCACAGAGCAGCTCACACAATAGCTTTTGCAGCCTCTCGTCTTAAACAGATGTGATCCTTTCCTCTGCTCCCATCCACTGCAGGAACAGACCACAACAAACCCACCCTTAGAGCTCTCACAGCCACAAAACCCCGTGCCAAAATCCTTCTCACCTTGCTGCAGGCTGCCAGGAAGGCTCTGATGCTGCTCTTCCCCCTTGGCCATTTGGTGTACAGCATCCCCTGGAACATCCTCCTGCTGCACCAAGCCAAAATCACCACGAGTTAATTTTAGCAGTGAAGAAACTGGGGCATGTGGCTTTTTTTCTCCTGCAAGGCTGCAGCTCCACACTTTGTGTGTCTTCTGAGAGGACAACACTTCACAAACTAAATCAAAGGGTCCTTGGCCTTTGAGGACCAGCAGAGAAGCACAAGAACAGAAAGGATCATACACAAGAGTAGCGTTTAAAGTGTTGATTTCACCTTGGTTAAACTATAATTCAGTCTGGTTCCCTGTGCAGGCATGCCTCTCTCAGAAGGAATCTGACAAGTCACTGGGTCTCCTTGTGTCTCGGTTTTGCATCCATAAACCAGGTACTAAATATTGCTTAAACCCTGGCCTCCTGCTTGTGAGGTTTTTTTCAGTCTTTTCTCCCTTTTTCCTAAGCCATTTCTCCCCTTAATCACAGAGCATGAGCCAGGTACCATCTCTGGACACACTCATGCCTGGCTGGAAAAGGTGGCTGCTCAGGATGCAGCCACCTGTGTCCCTCATGCTCAGGTCCGTACACCAGCTTCGGTGTTCAGCACAAGGGAACATTTGGACCTCACTTCATCCCAAGAGTAAAGCACTGCCATGATGGCAGCAAACTGATGAAAGCCCTTGATTTATTAAAAAACACAGGAAAATTCCATCTTGCAGTAAACCAGAAGGAAAACTCCAAATAAAAGCAATGCCAGGCATGTGAGGAGACACTAATAGAGAATGGAAAAGGGGAACGGGGCCAGCTCTCCACTATGTTGACCAGAAAAACCCTGGGAGATCCCAGGATGAGTTGCAGACACTGAAATCAGCCACACCTTGGTGTACCGCTCTTAAACCTATTTTCTCACCTCAACAACCTCTCAGGTGCACCAGGAGCTTATGCACAGGTAGGAATTTACTTTAAAATGCAGAGATAAGTGGAGATGGCTATCTTTGCTAGCAAGTTTCTAGCAGCAGAAGAGGCTGTCACCTCTTCATGACCATGGTGGGGCTAGAGAACACTGAACTGGGTGTGTTATTGCTGAAGACACTGAACACAGCCTTTTTCCTCAGTAGCAATGCTTTCTGCAGAGGTTTTTACAAGTCAGAGGGTCAGGCAATCAAAGACAGCTCTGTCACCTTACTGAAGGAGCAGAGAGCTGCCAAAGGATGATGGTTTCTGTAAGAACTCTTCAAACCCTCACAAACAGCTATTACCAGAGCTCTCATGACCTAATATCTCCCAGAACAAGCTGCAGACGTTCCCCTTGACAGCCAGGCTAAATCCATTCATGCCCATCAGCCAGACTGTGCAACAAATTACTCCTTTCTAAGCAGGAGGAGAAGCCAGCTCAGGCAAGGAGAGTAGAAGAACCACCTAGGCACCACCAACAGCTTCCACAGCATCTGCAATACCACAGACATTACATGTGTCAGTGCTTCAGCTACACCATGTCCCTGTGGAAAGCAAGGTTTGAGGTGCCAGATTCCCTGCTTCTAGTGCAGCTGAGCCCTGGCACCGAGCTGGGCCTGCTGTGCTACCAGAACCAATATCGGGAGCCTCTAAGGAAGGAGCCATTCAAAGCCAACAGCACCTCTCCAGCATGTACCAACTCCCTTCACAGGTAACACAGCCCACTAGTGCAATTCTTAAACCCTGCTTGAAGAAACATTTCTAAGGAAGAACAAGTGTGAAGCAGGAGGAAAATAAGGGAGCACAAGGGCAGAAAAGGGGACAGACATTTGTGCGACGACTTTACACGCACATGAATTTAGAGAAGCGGTGGGAGCTGGCAGGGTACCCACTGGCTAGGAAGGAGCAATGCCAAAGGTCTGCACTCTCCCCCGCATTCAGGGAGCCTGGCAGACGTTATTCCCCTTCTTCTCCCTTGAACTCCCAGCAGATATTTGCCGATGGCTCAGATGATGGCATCAGCAAGCTGGAAATATGACTCGCTGAGAGCAATGGTGAGGAAAGCCCCCAGCCAGGAAGCCAGATGAGTCACAGGGAGACACTGTCGGTCCCAAGAGAAGGAAGAAAGACCAACCAAGGAAAGGCCAATCCAAGAAAACACACAGCAAGGATGCCTGACGGGGACACAGGGGACAGGAGGCACTGCTGCCTCCCAGCTTTTTTCCAGCAGCTCCAGTTCTGCCCTGGGCTCGGTGCCTACTTGGCTCCCAGCCCTCTCAAAGGCATTTAAGTGGCTATAGGCCAGCATCACCCACCAGGGCACTGCTGTTTGCACTGGCATGCCTTCCATCAGCTGATGTGTTCCTGCCAGAGCCCCAAGCACTCTCGTGCAAACAGGACACTTGCCCAGAGCAGAAGCGTTCACAGAGGCAAGGAGGTGCGGGGAAGACCACACACCAGCATGCATCTCCTGGCATGCACTTTCCAAAGCATGCTCCTCCATCTGGGTTATGGTTTCCTTCATCCTCGCTGGCTCCACAACCAAGCTCACCATCCAGCTAGGAAACCTCTGCTCTTTCCCAGGCTGGACCCCCTGCCACCAAGCTCTCCTCCCAGCCATGGTCTGGGACCTGGCCATAAGCGACAGCCTGCCCCAAGCCTGGAAAAGAACTGTTAGTTAGGTCATTGTTGGAAGCCAAAAAGCAGTGAGTCTATCATGACTTATTCACAAGGCCAACGACCAGGGGAAGAGGAGCATGCCCATTCCTCATCTCCTCAGGACCCATCAGGTCACACGTCTGGCTGAGCCCTGTCATTCCTGCCACCGTGTGACCCTACAAGACTGGCAGACAGCAGCACAAGCAATACTTGCTCATGTCTGCCAGGAAGCACCTTCCCAAAGTCCCTCTGGCAAGCAGTGCTCAAAGCCACATTCCTACCGTGCTTCCTCTTCAGCTCAGACCCTGCTTTCCAGCATTAATGGCTTACACATTCACACATTCTTACCAGTTCAGATGCCTGCCCCCTGCCACATAGGGTCATTTTCCTCCTTAAACTTGTAATTTTACTATATGTGCATTACAACAGAGAGTACATAGAGCTCGCACTACTTAATGCTGCCAGTAACCTTCAAAGCTTCACTGGAAAGCACTCGTCACATCCTGGCCATGGTATTAAATGAGACAGCCAAGCCAGGGCCACCATGCTTTGGCCAACCCTCCTGGAAACCATCTCTCCCCTACGGGCAATCTTGGTCAAAAGGGCGCTCTGGTGAATCTGAGTTTATTGATTAAATACTCCCCACAGGATGAGATCCTGACCTATTTCATGCAATCGAGTAGGCAGCATATTGTTAGCAATACCAGACTAGTCGTTATTCTATTATGAAGTTAAGTGGCACTGGTGGTGCTGGGAGAAATACAGTGAACTTGCCCGGAAGCCTTCACCCTTTTTACTGCGATTGTCAGAGCACTGAAAAAGCAACTGAAATTATTACAGATATCCCTTCAGTTCCTCCCAGATCTAATACAACATAATCTTCTTCATCTCAGAAAATCATGTCAAGTCATTAGCTCGCAGATAATTCACCTTACACCAAGTGCTGTGGCTTGGCAAAGAGCAGGCTATGCTCTTCAGGCAGCCAAAGCCTGAGCATCTCCCAGCCAGCCCACTGCCCACCATGCAGGTCTCCCATAGGAGCCTGGCTGTCCCCAAGCAGGGCTCTCATGCACACAGGGCCAGCTCGCTTTCAAATCCTGCTCCATTTTATGTCGGGTACAGCCATCCTGCTCCTTGCATGATGAAAGAAGAAGAAAAAGAAGACATCACCGTAAATGACTTAACGCTGTTAAAAATTCCCCATGGCAGGAACAGGAGTATTTCCGAAATATTTTAATTAAATGAGCTCAATATGACACCAGGCGCTCTACATAAATAACTGGCCACATGTATCAATTTTCACACCAGTCCGACTGTGCATGTGGCTTGCAGGCGATGCAAAATCTTATTTTAAAACAAGCTAGTTGAAATTCAAGAATTTTGCCAATTTGCTAAGATCGAACTCAGCTATGCAAAGCAGCAGAAGCCCCACAGAATCAAATGTACCTGACAGAGTAGGAGGTGTAGAGGAACTATATTTTAAAGCGCTTGAAATGCCTCCTTGTTTTGAGCCTGCAAAACTCAGCTGGACTCTTCCCAGAAACAGCCTTGCAGAAGACTTTCACAGAAGCCACTTTCAAGAAGCATCTATAATGGATTTCATCCTTTCTGGCACCAAAGAAAATCTAGATTAAAGCTGCACTCAGCAACAAAAGGATCAAAAAAGGATGATCCCAAATTCTTTAGAACAAATGCACCAAGCCCCAGCTAGGTAGCATTGGCAGCACTGGAGACATGCCAGGAACACAAAGAGGAAAGCATTTGCGTACATTTACATCATGACAATATAAAAAAATACATAGTTATCATTGTCATTTATAGCTTGGAAGATGCATCAACTGAGCTCTTGCTCTCCAACTCCCTGTAGAAAGTCTCTCTCAACCCAGGTCCACAAAATGGACTAGATTTGGACTTAATATATATGTTTTGCTCTTGTGAAGATGTTCTGCTTTGTTTGTGGGAGAGTGGCAGCAGGGCGGCAGATCCCAGCCTGGAATAGGAATCTCAGCAATGCTGGCTATGCCTCCTCTCTGCCCCCAGAGGGTCAGGTCTCTATCTAAACAGGAAGCCGTGAGGAAGACAGGCTCAGCCAGGCTCAAGATGCTCACACTCCAGTCCCAACTGCCAGGTAGGAGAGGGAGGCAGCTGCTGCTCATGGCCCTATTCCTCCCTGCTCCCAGCTCATCATGGGCAGTTATGGGGGCTTCCAGGATGTTCCTTCCCTTGGCACTCCTACTGTTGGGAAGGGCACTTCCCCACATCTTTGCATTTAGTAAATAGAGGCAAAGCCCAGTGAGTGGCCAAGCTGAAGGCAGCACTGAGAAAGGGGATTTGCAGTGGCAACTCCCCCTCCTTCACCAACACTGACAGACTGAACAAACTGGGACACAGCACATTCCTCTAAAGTGCATTAAAACCATACAAAACCTCAGGGTCAGCAGCTGCTTCACACACCACACACAGAACCGCTGCAGTTTGTTCTTGATGATCTCTCATCACTTGCTTTCTGTGCCTAAATAAGCTTTTTCTTCCTCTGGTTTCTGCATGCCAATATTTGAGGATTACTTTATTCCTTAAAGAACACTACACTTCTGCTTTAAGAAGGACACACATTCCTTGACCTCCAGCCACGCCAAAACCAGCCTCAGGCTCCAGCCCTGCCACCAAATGCTCTGGCAGTGCCACGGTAAGATTTTGCTGCTGGGTGCAAGGCCAGTGCAGAACATGGGAAACCAGGGAAGGGCTATACACATAAACTCCCATCACAGAAACTATCTTGGCATCCTCTTTATCAGCACCCCACAACAAATAAACAGACATTAAAAGTCTCCCTGGCAGATCCCATCTGCAAAAGCATGGTCTGCCAATGACTTGCATCTCTCAACACCTGAGATCAACTCAGATCAGGAACAACTGAGTACACATTTTGAGCACATCTTCACCATAAGAAATTATTACTTTACCCTAAATTGTGTCCTTTCTCTGCCATTCAGAGTTTTATCTATTAATTTTCCAGACTATGCTTATGTTTCTTCATATTGGTCAACAAGGACATTTTAGTGTTTATTTGGTCGGAAGGCTTTTTTCCCCTAGGGTTCGGCTAAGCCCTCAAAATTGTCAGGCCAAGGTCCAACCATGGCCCAAAGAGCTGTCTCATGCAAAGAGCAGTCAAGCTCCTGCTGTTTTAAGCCTGGGGGCAGCGAGCTTGCCGGGTGTGTGGCTTGTTTGCCTCCCAACCTGTCCTTGATCCCCTTCTAGTTGTGCAGGCGAGAGGCCAGGGATCAGAAAAGCAGCTCTTCTCCTGGCTATTGGCCAAGCATTATATGGCGAGAGGGCCCCATATCCTGACTGTAATTATTTTGGGAAGGCAGATGACTTCACTGCCACCTGACATCCCCTGACCTACTCGCTGTTAAACAAGCTTGCTGCTGGCAGGCCCCAGAGCTCATTACTCAGCGCTTTAATTTGCACATTGCCATTTACCGGGCACTGCTGGTGTATCGAGGCAGCACCCAAATTTTCATGCAGCTGAAGTGCTTATGCAAGCAGTGAAACACAAACGTGCCTCTTCACAACTAGTTTGCTGTTACTTTTGAACTGGGACTGACACATGAGGGAATCCTCTGAATCATGGATATACTACAGTTTCCATCCAGTGCCAAGAGCCCCTCATCCCACACTCACCTTCCACCACATCCCTGACAACACAGCACATGCTTCTGCATGGGACACAGCATGGGGAGCATGGATACAGCCCTGCTACCACCTGGGCTGGAGCTAACCCCAGCCACAGCACACAGGATAGAAGGTATCACAGGGAACAGCTAGTGCCAGGGATGCTCAGAAGTGACGGTGTGGCACATGAAGCTTGCAGGCATTGTGCTTGGGTAACATGGAGAGCTCAATGGAGAGAGGGACAGTGAAAAAAACAGTTGCGAATAACTTGGAGGACAGGACTTATGTGAGAAAAGGCTGTAAGTGGAGATGGGGGACCGGTGATCCTGCCACCCCAGCACAGAGGGGAAGGCACATCCTCACCACACTCACCCTGATCCGCCGCATGGCTGTCACAATCTCCACCCGGCTGTTCGGCCGTGGCACATCCAGGCTCCCAATGTACTGAAGAGAACGAAAGAGCAGATTAGTCAAGTTTCCATGGCACCAGAAACCTCATGGTCCAACTATGGCTTCAACTGCATCCCCACAGGGAACCCAGGGTCAATTCTGCAAAACAGGCAGCATTTTGCCTACTGCACCTGAAGCCTCACAGCCCTCCCACCATGAAGATGTTCCTTCAACACAATGCTTCAAGGATTCAGCAGCCCTTATTCTAACAATAAAATAACTTCAGTAATCAGGCCACCAAATCTCATTCATCTAAGCTATGATCAAAGTATGTAGCTATAAGCCAATACCGCCTCAGCTGCACTGAGTCACCTACTATAGAAGTGGATATTGGAATATCCTTAAAATAGCTGGAGCAACCTGTCCTGTGACAGGCCCTTCAGTGTTTAATTACAGCCCTGCCAAACCCTTGTCTGTTTTTGCAGCAATGCTGAGCCTCCAGGCCAAGCCTCCAGAATAAAGGAGCCGCTTTGCTATTCAAAGGGGACCAAAGGCAGCGCCACTGCAACCCAGCATGGAGAGATGCTGAACAAAAACCTTTTTAAAGATAAAATGGAAGAGGGTAGATTCAGAAGAAGGTTCAGAAAACAGACAAGCAATGAAGAGTCAATGCTGAGCACTAAAAATGTGTAGTTAGAAGAAAAGCGTTTTGAGTCTATTTACTAGCCCCGTGTGCTCCCACGCTTCATCTCGACATGAGCACTGACGTAACCCTCAGCAGCGTAGCGCAGGCACTAAACCCAGCAGGGCTATGTGTTCCTGTGAATACAGCCATAGCCTTCACTGACAGCATGAAAACCCAGGTCACTGGTTTCAAGCACCATTGCAGAGATGGGTGCTTAAATGGCTGAACATGTGCTAGGGATCACTGTAGAAGCAAAGACCATGGAGTGGGGTTATTTCTCACCCTGCTGACTCCCAGCTCCTCTCCACTGAGACACTGCTGTCACCTCTATCCATGGCACAGCCCTGTGGCTGCATAACCACGCCTGGGCTTTGTGTGTGCATGCTGTCACAGAGAGCCTTCCTTGCTAACTCTTCACATCCTAAACTCAACAGGGCCACCAGCTTGGTGCAGCCATCCCCAGCTGCGTGGCTCCTGTCCCGGGTGGAGATGGGGCAGGCGTCCAGCGACCAGCACCAGGCAGCCAGTGCTGAGAGGAGATGAGGATATAAAAATAAACACCAAACAGCTGGCATGTTCATCACGTGCCGAGCGCAGGGCAGCTTTATGTAACCGGGAATTACAGCCCACGATGCACACTGCTGGCAAACATGGTTTTAGCTGCCCAGACCCCAACCACTGGCTGCCCGACTGCAAAAGCACAGGTCTCAGTAAGTTTTCAGTTGCATTCCCTAAACAGAGCCTTCCCACTCCTCAAATGTCCCAAAGAAGCATCTTTGACATCAATCAATTCCTTTTTCTTACATAAAGCCTGGAAACCATCAATAAAAAGTAGGAGACGATAAGAAGGGCCAAGGCCATGGGCACAGGGTCACCATGCAGTATATAAGAAAGAGACCTTTCCCCACCTTCCTTTGCCAGACAAAAGTCTCAGCTGCACAGCACCTCTCCCACCAAGCCTCCCCATGCTGCTCTTTTGCAGAAGACCACCCAGCACTGCTTCCCACTCAACTGCAATGGACGCTTCTTAGCTTAAATGACAAGGACAGACTTTTGCAGCCAGAGGATGCCTATCTTCTACTAGCTATTCCTGACAGCATGAGATCACTGCCAGTGGAGGGGTAATCACTTCTTCCTTCCCCAGGCAAGCACAGAATGCAGCCACTTGCAAGGACAAGGTGAGCTGTGGCAGCTATAAGCTGGGCAGAAGATGGCCCCATCCACTAATGGCTTCCACAGCCACAGGAATTTGAGCAATACCAACCTCCTGGCTAATGACCACAGCAGCAACGCTCAGTCATGCCCATAACTGCATGCTTGAGCCTTGGGAGGGCTGGGCTGCCCCACAAGCAAGTGATGGAACAGAAACCAGACACCTCCTGGGACTGGGCAGCACCTCCTTGGACGGCCCTCCTGGGAAACAGCAACAGCAGTAAGGATGTTTTGATGCTGTCCTATCTACATCCTTTTGCTCAGCTATTCCCCTGCAGCCTACGTTCCCATGTACACAAACCAAGGGGCTCCAGTCACAAAGCACGGAAGATTTGCCTCTTCTCCCAAACTTGGGCTCCTGCGCCTCCTGCTTCATCCCGCACCCTGTGGGAGTGTGCCCCCACCAGAACCTGTGGCACCTCCTGCCCCAGCGTGGGCTCACTTCACACAATTACTGTGCTCACAACTCCGAAAACACCCACCTCTTCCTCCGCTCTGGAGGCAGGTATTTCTTGCATGTTTCACTAAACTCAACAGATGGACAAAGTCTCCGCAAATTATTTTTGCCTTCTGGGCATAAATCACACGCAGGAACTGCACTGCAGAGGAGTAACCCTGCACAGCGTGGTGAATGTTGCCCAAAAAAATGTGCGCTTGGAGGTCAGCCTGTCAGCTAAACTACTATTTCCCAAGCAAGGAGTGCGGATGGCCTGAGAAATCATCTGTGTTTACCAGTGATTTGAAGGCAGTAAGTGCATCAAGGGCTGCTCCTGCTCTGCCCTCCTCCAGCCCTCCTGCTCACAGCACTGACCTTCATTCTGGGCAGAGGTGTGGAGAAAAAGCAGGCAAGGCAGAGGTGAGGACCAGCAAAACAGCAGGGTACAGGACTCTCCATTCATTCCACTCCAATGCTGAAACCCAGCCCCAAGGATTACAGAGCATGGAGGCTCTCAGACCCCAAGCATGGACTTTTGCCTATATATCTATGTGCCCCAAGCAAGGTGCCAGGTGCAGCAGTGGTCCTGGTCCCCATAGTGGCCCATGTCCCAGCTCCCAAGCCTCAGGCCAGCATCTGTGCCAGTGTCCGTGCCAGCAGGTTGACCCCGCAGGAAAGGGAGGCAGCAGGGCTCGGTCTGAGCATGGGGAGGAGAAAGGAAGGCGTCCACAACAAAAGGAAGGAAAATAAAGCTGTGTGAAAGAGAGCTGACAAAGAAAATGAACCCATGAAAGAACCCACCCTCCCCAAGCCCCCGGGAACTGAGGAGGAAACGTATGCAGGACACAGCTCCAAATAACCACCTCCAGACCCACGGCCCCACCACCCCGCAGTGGATGGGGGGCAGAGGTGGAGCCTCCCTCCTGCACCCAAGAGCCAGGCAGGCTCAGCAGGTCACTGATCCCCACGTTCTGAAGGCAGGAGGCACGGCTGGCAGGGCAGGGAGGGCAGCCCCAGGCAGCCCCCTTCTCCCCAGCCCAATTAGGAGAAGAAAGGCCACTCACTCATAGAGCCAGTGAATGGGTGGCCAAGGGGGACCCTTCTGTAAGGAGGTGCTTTGGCAGCCCCACAAAGGCAGCCCTCGGACTGCAAACAGACAGAGCTGTGCGGGCTGTGTCACCCAGCCGCACAGTGGGCAGGCACAAAGGACCTATTTTGCAGGGTGCTTTCAGTTCCCCAGGCGCCCTGCTGCTCCTCAGCCTCGTGTGTGGGATCCAGCCTTCCATCGGTCCTTCCAGGACCACACCCTGCCATGGCTTGATGGCCATCACCCATCGGGCTTCTCAGCAGAAGGGAGCTTGTCCACTGTACCCCTTCCGTGCAAACAGGCTCCCCCATCTGTTTCAAACACGGCTGGAAGGGGCCTCCAGAAACAGGCCACACCAGGCACCCTCTGTACATGGCTTACAAAAGACTTGTCCGGCTCAAGGAAACACCAGTCCTGCCTTGGCCAGAGGAAAAAAGAAAACAGGAAAACAAAGGAGAGAATTTTGCCAAAGCAGTGTTTGCACAAGTCACTTAGTTTCTCATTTGCCCTTAAGGCTGTTCAATGCTGCTTGTTTTCTACTCAGTCACAAGTGAATTTCCTTGAGAAGCTGCTTTTTGTGTGACAGCAGGTGGCAGATATTTTCGGAAAGCCAAAGGCCGATTGCATCCCTGACAGGGAACACCTTCCAAGGGGTGTTGATGAGATCCCTTGCAGGTGATGGGCAGTGGTGGGCAGCAAAAGGCTTTCTGGAGAGAAGCTGTCACCTTCCTGAGGGAGGCACGCTGCTGCTCTGCCAGCCCAATACTGTGTGCAAAGGTCAGGGCTGAATCATACCCAGCTAACAGGGGAGCCCACATTGCCTGGCTACCGGGCTTCCAGCTTCTAAAGCCACCCTGAGTTACAGAGCTTGCCAGGGATGAGGAGCCACTGCTCCTGCAGAGGAGCTGCGGGCAGGCTGGCAGGCAACAGGGCAAGCGCAGGCAAAGGAGACAGGCAAGCACCAGCGCAGGCTGGGACATCACACCAAGGGCTACACAGCCATCCCCAGGGACAGAAGAGTCTTGTCCAAACAGGGGATCCTCAGCCTGGGCTGGGGAGGGATTACTGAAGGTACCAGCAGCAGGGTTGGAGACACCAGATAGGGGCCACAGGGGTCCCAAGGTTTCTGCACAATCCAGGGCAGCGTGAGGCTGCACCAGGTACTGAGACATTGGCCCCATGATACACATTTGAGCCACAAAGCGAGGCCCAAAGTGCTTGGGCACCAGTTCCCAGCCAGGTGCTCCAAGATCTGAAGCCTCTTTATTTCCTCAGTGCCCTGTCTGCAGCCTGGCTAATAAGAGTTTCTTCCCAGACTGCTGCCATCAGGGAAAGCAAGGAGAAATCCAGCTCCCAGGACTTTTTCTGTCCCAGTGCTCCTGCTCTCCTGCTGTCCACATACAGCCTGTGCCCAGGGAGCCAAAGGGCTGGGCTTGCACAGCCCGGCTCTGCCCTGCACCGCAGGAACACCCAGCCTCGCTGGAAGGAAAAGGGGGAAGTTTACTCAGACTGCAGTGGTGCAAGTTCAGAGGTCAAAGGGGGTGGAAAAGTCAGGATGCCAGCTGATGGAATGGGAACGCACCCCACCTTTCCAGCCTGAGCCCAGCAGGAGGGTGCAAGGGGCTCTCTGAGCTGGAGGGCGCTAGCCCTGCCCAGACCCTTTAACAGGGTTCTGCACCTTGAGGACACCAGGGTGCACCCAGCCCTGGGAGCCAGGTAATTTAACACAGCATGTCAGATCTATCAACCCATCAGAACTACGCAACCAGACCATAGGCATTAACACAGGGACACCTCATGCCAGGCAGCACTGGTCAGTCTGATGCCCTAAGGATTTTAGTGCTTCTCTGCCTGCTGATCCTACAAGTGCTGGAACTGCCTAGGAGGTGCACAGAAACACAGAGCTCTTGGGGGTCCCAAGACAAGACCCAGCACCTACCAGAGCCATGTGCACAGCACTCACCCTCCCCTCTCACCAGCCAAAGCAGGGGCTCATGTAATAACGGGAGACACCTTTGCAGCAGGATGCAGCCCTGCAGCAGGGACACCAGGGCACAGGGTGGGCAGGTGCAGCGGAAGAGCTGGAGTTTCTCCGTACCAAGGAAGCAGGGCTGTCCACTCGCTCCTGTTTCCACACCCCACCCAGCCCAGAGCTGGCCCCCACGCAGGGGCTGAGCTTCCTCCCCTTACACACAGTTACAACCTTAACAGGCATTCCATGGACAGGATACAAAGGGCCTGAGCACTTCAGCACTTCTTTCTTCAGAAAGAGGGCTGGGAGCATCCCACTCACATTGCATCTTCTTCAGGGCCTTCTGGCATCTGTCGGAGCCCATGCAGTGCCCAGCTGGGACCCACAGTCTGGGCAGACACAGCTCTGCCAAATCCCGGCAGAGATTTTCTCTTTCTCACTAAGAGCTTCACTGAGCAGCCTGTGAATTGACTTAACAAGTATGGCAGAAATATGCCACTGTTTTAGAGGAGAACTTTTGTGGCACTTGGGAAGGTTATTTATATCCTCGAGCAAGCAATCCTAGACTAAATCACACTGCAGCTTTGCTCTGCGCCGAGCAGCCCTGACAGAGCACGTCGTGCTCCAGAGGTGCCAGTACAAACAGCCCCCAAAGCCGCCAAGTTGCTCCCAGCCAGCTAAAGAAGTGCAGAGCTTCACATAACCGGTCTTGAGCCTCCCATCCCTCCAGGAAAAGGGACCTGCTAGGTAGGGAGTCTGAAGCAGAGATAGGAAACTGAAGACCCCATCAGAGCTGCCTGCAATTCAACTCACTTCTAATGCTTTTGTGTGTGGCCCCTATGTACACAACAAAACACACAGGAGTGGAAACACACATGCACTTAGTGTTCACTAAGTTCATGCTTAGTGTTCACCTGGGGCTACAGTCCTTTTCCTGATATAGGATTTATCTTTGCAGCAACCAGCAGGCACCTCCAGTGCCCACAGCCTTGGCAGGGCAGCGGGCAGTTTTGCCGAATGGGTTCATAGGAAGGGATGTGCTAAATCAGATTGAAGTCTCTTTCATGTCCCATCTCCAAACATAGACAGCAGCAGATGCTTGGTTCAACTTCAGTTTCCCACGCAGAGAAAAGTACTGACAAATACGAGAGAAAATGCCTGGTTGCCAAGATCCCTTAAAGGAAAAAACAAGAAACCTGCCACCCAAACCCCACCTGCTGCCCAGAAGAACAGCATTTCCCTCCCAGGCCTCTAGTGTCGCATTTATCTGCAAATAGGTCTGGTATCAGGAACTCCAGGTTTCAACACGCCCATGGCAGTCCTGGACTGCAGGCAGTGGGTCTGCCAAAAGACCAAGGTTTATTTAGACAGCCCCTTCTCCCCACAACTGCAGATGGGGGTGAGACAAAGAGGGACCTTACACCCATCTGCCCCTTTATTGGGAACCACACACATTAGGATACTGTGAATGGATTTATGAGTCCCAGGGCTGAAGGACTGACATTTGTTTTTAAATAATAGATATATGGTACATGAGATCTTGCTCTGGACCACAAGATCTACAGGGCAGGAGGAGAGCCTAGCCCACTGAGCTCCTGAGCCAGTAACAACTCCTGAGGGGCCGGTAACAGCTTCACTGTGCGAACTGAGCAGTACCCAGCACCCCTGTACTCGAACAGACTGCAGGTCTGGCACTCCGGTGACAGGCTTCACCACCTCATTTGCTTCCCTCTACATACAGATCTCCCTGGAGGCGTTGGAGTAGCCTGAGTCATGATCTTTGAATGTGCAGAATTGCTGGTGTTGCACAAGGTGGCCCTTGGGTTTTGTTCTGCAGCACTAACGGTTCGAGAAGATAAGGAGTAAGCTCACATCCCCCTCCTCCTTACACAGACCAGAGGAGCTGTGCTGGGTGGAGAAGGACAGGAGGTGTCTTTACTCCCTACATACTCATTTATTTAATCAGGAAACCACTGCACAAGTGGGAATTTCTGTCCACTCCCCTGCACCCTGCTGCAGCTCCCAGCTCTCATCTAGATGCTTCAACTAACCCAAGAGGCCAGGCATTTGATTTTAGTAAACATTTCAGACCACAAGACACAGAAGAAAATGAACGTCCTGCCTCCCCTTGGAGACAGCTCCTCCGATTCCCAGCAGCCCAGCCAAAGCACCTCTGGGACACAGAAGTGTTTGGTGCCTGGAGAGGTGGCCAGTGAAAACAGATCCAAGAGTGTGATATCTATTACTATGCTAAGAAGATGGAGTGGGATTTTCCAACTATTGGATTTATCTCTAGAAAATGAATTAACATAATCCTTAGAGGACAGTTTGCTCAGACTTTGTGTCCTCGTGCCAGAGCATATGGCTCCAAGTGGCTTCACTGGGGACAAGCAACACAAGTCTCCTGACAGCACTGCATGTGACAGCATTTCTTGCTTCAGACCGAGTCCATCACTCTGTGCTGGAAAACAGCCCAAACCCTGACTGCCCACAACTACCTAGGCCAGGATTCCAGGACTCCCTCAGGAGAAATGACATCATGGATGCCAGCAGCTAGCGTTGAACAACTACATACCACCATGTGTGCCATTTAAAGACAGCAGCAGACAGCGTACGTCTGAATGTAAAAATAAAAGTAAAACCTAAACCAATCAATCAGCACATACCAACTGAGGTCAGCATTGCCCCCCTGCAGTGAGCCCCAAGCAACTTTGTCAGGAATCCCAGGCTGCAGGAGCAAAGAGCAGTGATTCAGCTGCCGAGGGCTGTAACACCAGGATCCCCACCACCCTCACTAGCAGTAATCCCAGGAGGCTCTTAGGAGACAGGCACGTGAGTCCCGGCGCCCAAGATGAGCATTTTTCTTCTTTCATCTTCCCCAGAGTTCTGCTCTAAATCAGAGTTCCTCATTGTTGTGACTCGCACTGGATGCCTGGCCAAAACAAGAACAGCGCAGGTTTAAACGCTCAGGATTTTGGGGGATAAAAGGAACTAAAGGAGTAAGCATTTAATTAATCTCCAGAAATCTAATAAAAGGATGGAGTAATTGCCTAAGCCATCTGTGTCCTGTGCCTGGCATCAGGGACTGCTGGAGAAGCCCACAAATTCGGAACCTGGGTTTCGTACAGACTGTGCTTGGTATTAACGCGTGCCAAAGGATACCAAATAAGAGAAAGAGGAGCTAACAAAGACTAATACGCACCACCCCCCATTAAGGCAGCCAGGCATGAAAAAAAGATGAGCCATGAGCAGACCGAGGGGCAATTGAAGCCCTTTCTCACTTCTAACCCCCCAAGCTGGGCCACCCAAAACTGGCATAGAAGAGGTACATGGGATTTAGAAAGAGAGATGCTTTCAGCTTCCCTGCAGGCGAGGAGTGAGCAGGTGCTGGCAGCAGTCAGCTCCAATAATCCAGGAGCAAAAGGCTGCAGAGCTGAATTTGAACAGCCTTTCCCAAGAAACAGTTGCAAAGCCGGTTTAAGTTTGCTCCATAAACAACTCCTCGGCTGTTTTGCTCCGCAGCACAGTGCCTGTGGTCATGCAGGAACGGCCTCTGCAGAAAAACCTCCCAGCCCTGAGAAAAGGTGAAAAATGTCACACCCTGCAAGGAGCCGCAGCCTCGCCCCAGGACACTGCATACAATTAGGTGCCAAAACTGTGATTTATTGTTTTTTTCCCCTGCCAACACACGTGCTCCGAGGACAACGGTGTGCAAAGGATGCTTGCCTTCCCGCCACTCAAAACTGTTGTACACTGGGCTTTTCTCAACTCAACCTCACCGAGTATCTTGTCAGTGTTATAACTGTACCCCCTGGGAACAGCAAAGGGAGCAGGATTTTACTTTTTCCCTTTACAGATTTCATGGCCAGCTACTCCCCAGTTAGCTCCTGGCCAGCACTACCTGCTCAGGGCTGGGCAACACAGACAGGTAACTCGGCTTTTCCCAGCCTGCTCAGTGATTGCAAGTACTCAGCCTGTGGAAAGCCACAGCCTAAGTGGAGTAAGAATAAGAGGTCAGGAAAAAAACAGAGGGAAAAAAGGAAGAAAGAAAAAAAAGCGTACTTCCTGCCAAATCCAGTGGCAAGAATGGCTTATATACATAAGGAGAAACAGCAATCATTTATTTTGGGCTGACAGCCCTGACCTCTTGCACTACACCTCAAATGGCATGCAGTCTTTCCTCTGCTTACACGATGAGTTTATTCCATTAGGGAGCACCAGGGTACACCCTGCAGAGCCATGAAGGGATGAGGGCTAAGGAGGGATGCTCGGCTGAGGCAGCAGGGTGACCCCGCTCCAGTTCGACCCATCCAACCTGCTCCGACATCCCTACGGGATGGGCGGAAAGCCTCACCCAACTCTTGCAGCTGAGTTCGGGGAAGAGCAGGCAACGCCAGCAGGAAGGGCTGCCGAGGAAAGAGGAGAAAACCTAAGGCTATGCGAACAGAGAGCTGTTAAACAGGGAATCCCGAGGGGTCGGGGTATGAGCGCTGGGCAGGGACCCCGGGGCACCCCTCCGCGCTCGCCGCCCACCTTGGCCTCGAAGCAGATGCCGTGCTGGAAGGCGTCCTCGTTGTGCAGGGGGATGCGGAGGTCGTGCCGGTCGTCCACCAGGTTGTACTTGGACTTGGCGGGCATGGCGGCCCCGCGGCGGCTGGGCTGCCCCTGCAGCGCGCCCGGCGCCGCCGGCGTGTCCGGCATCTGCCCCGTGACGAACACGAAGCCGTCCGTCTCGACCGCATGGCTGAAGGGCGCGACGGGCTTCGGCCCGCCTACCGTCTCGACCGCGAGCGTGCGCACCGCGTCGCCCGAGCAGGC
>JBCJKH010049898.1:16968-29833 GCA_039877255.1 Loriculus beryllinus | reverse complement strand
AGGGCGGGGAGCGGAGGGGTCTGGCAGCGCGGGGCTCCCCCTCTTGCAGCGGGAGGGGCGGGGACGCGTTCCGAAACGAGCCCCCGGAGGGGCGCTGGGGAAGGCGCCGCTGACACCTAGTGCGTGGTGCCGGGTCTGCACCCTGCCCCGCCCGACGGTCCCGACAGCAAAGGCGCTGGGGGCGCAGCTCAGCCCCGGGTGCGCTGCGGAACGCCGCGAAGCCTCCCCGAGCACACGTGGCAAGCCCTCGGCTGGGAACGGCGCCTCGAGAAATGTGTACCTCCTCGCTAGGGGAGCCTGGGGTGCTGCAAGAGCTCAGGCCATCCACATCTTGGTATCGACACCAGATATGGTGGAAATCAAGCAAGGTGGAAGCAAAAAAAATCTCCATCTTGTGGTAAACGAAAGGGCTGTCCGTGTGATCAGACTAGACCCTATTGTGCCCTACTTTATAAAACCCCTGAAAGCTGTGAATGTGCTCACACACACACTGAAAGCACCCCAGAGCTGCTTTCCAGCTGTGCAGGGACCCAGTCATATATCTCTGACTGCAAGTCCAGGCTGTTTCACTCCTTATCCAGACATACAGAGTACACCCTAAGGTATGGCTCCATTCTTTTGTGTTTTAGTACCCACAGATGCTGCATAACCGCTGCAAAGCTCATCTCATTGCCGTATGGCCAAGAGTTCACACTGGCCTTCACATATGCCAGAGGCACCATTTGGAATGAGCCTTTCCCAAGAGCGACCCCCCTCTCGACAGGAGACCCATAATTCCCAAAGCTCTTGCCCCACCCTGTTTGTGTAGTCCTGCACACCAGAGTACATTTCCCCTTCTAAATGACTGCAGTGCAAACCACAGTGCTGGCTTTTGACCCTTCTCTGGGCATACAGGGCCATTGATTTTTCAGACTGAGCCAATGTGGTGAAACTTTGAGTTCATAACATAGTTCAGAGCCAGCCACAGCATTTCAGCCACATCTAAGAAATTATTGTTCTCCTCAAACTGGATCAGGTTTTCTACTATCCCCAGCAGCTCAGATAACAGGCTGGTCACAGTTAGGTGACAAGGTGAGAACAAAGGTATATGCTCAGCTATACCCATGAGAGGTGTATGAAGACAGCCACTGTGCTGTCAGCTTCCACATGCCAGCTCAGGCTCAGGGTGGGATCACACAGAGCTGTCAGCACTTTAATGAGTTAATCAAGGGATGATTTCCCACTGAAGGCAACTCCTGGGTTCTTGAAAACCTTTTTTCCTTGTTTTGTAAGGGGGGGTAGGGGATCAGTGCTGCTGCACCAGCTTGGTGACTGCACTAGCAGAGATTCCTGGGTAGAAAGGGTGAACACCCACAATGGATTTAGGGTCACTTAAGCCTTGGACAGGTAGATGTTAGTGGTGGGATAGTCTTGAGTCTAGATGTGTTCCGTGGTGCTTGATGCTCTGAGTTCTTACAGAAAGCTTCTGTTTACCTCTAACAAAGGCTTAGCTGACAGCACTGAAGAGGTCCTAGATGCTAGGAGTAATACAACCACTAGAGAAGTCCACTGTCCAATGCCAGCTCCAAGCAGGGTAAGCTTCAGGATGAGAGCAGCAGCTCAGGACTGTGTCTAGGTGATCTGAAAGTATTCTGAAGGACAGAGATCCCACAGCTTCTTTGGAGTCCTGTTGTTGTGCTAGGTTTGCTTAAAGTTATACAGTCTGCCAACTGCTGTCTTTCCACAGCTAGCAAAGCCCCATAGATTTAGTGAGGAGCTGAATTCCTGCGTGGGAAAGCTTGCAAGCATCTCTTCAGTGAATGGTGCCTTCAGGGAGGTTTTCCCCAGGCAGACGTGTGTTTGATAGAATAAGCCTTCAGAGCCTGGCAAAAAAAGCAGCTCTTCCCAGGGGGGTCCCAGTGGGTTTACCTGACAGCACTGTGGCAGCTCACAGACCCCTGTGTGGTGGATGCTCTGGGCAGTCCCACACCTTGCTCCTCTGCCTCTTCTGCAGTGACGGTGGCTGTTCTCACCAACTGCTGCAGTGCCCAGAGTCAACCTGTAGACTGCCCTTAAATACTGGGGGTGAGCCAAAGGAGAAGCCTCACTGCAGTCACTTCTGGACTATTAGTGGGCCTCTAGCACCAGCAACTCAATGCTGCTGCACCATGTGGAACAGCAGCCCTGGGAGGGGAAGTAGCAGCTCTTCCTGCACCCAGTTTGTCCCAAACCCCCACCTGCCTGTTGTCCCAAATGTGGTTAGGTGGTACTTGCTGCATCAGGCAGTGGTCCAAAGTCACACGGGCTCTGCAGGTGGCTTCTCGTATGATTCTACCTTCCTGTTACGTTGCAAAGATCAGCTGTGTCTTTTTTTCCAGGATTCCCCTGCCTTTGCACTATGCCTGCCAAACCATCACCTTTTCCTGTAAGAGCCTTTCCCGGCTTTTGATCCCAGGACATTGAGACTAGTCCACCACCACCACCACGCGAAAAGATACAGGCGATCCCCAAAGAATAGGAAGAGGATTAAACTCACGCTCTTGTTTGCCCTGCAAGTGCAGAACCTGTTTCCTCCCTTTCCAAATCAATAATTAGAAACCCTGGAATTACACGCTGAAGTTGTACAACCTGTTTGGTTGGTTTTGAGGACACGATGGCACAGCAGCCTGGGACAAAGGTCCCATGTGCCAACCCGGGCAGGAGGGGATCTCACCAGAGCCTAGGACACACACGGCCGGGGACATTGCCCGGGCCACCCTGAAGGAGCAGTAAGGGCATTTGAAGGACACCTCCATTAGCGGAGGGCCCCAGTCAGCCTCGGGGGCTGTTCAGCCGCGGGCGGGCCAGGGTAAGAGGAATCGTTCCCCGCGTGTAGCCGGTGCTCCGGTCCTGTCCCGGCCGCTCCCGCCGCCTGCTGCAGCTGCTCGGTGCCGGCCGCGGGTTGTACATTCATAAAGCCGGCCTGCCATCTCCTGGGAAGGCCGGGAAATGCAGCACGGAGAGCCCGCACCGGAGCGGCCACCTCCAGCCTTGAGTGCCTCAGCTCCCCTGCCTCCAGCCCAGCGCTCCCCCGGGGGGAGGGGGGGGGGTCCTGCCCCGGCACCCAGGGGAACCAGTCTCACGCCGCATCTCTGCCACTCACAGGTCTCCTTTCTTCATCCCGCTAAGCTGAAATGATGTTGTTGCAGCACTCATGAGAAAGCCAGACAAAACATATCACCATGTGCCAGCTGCAGTGGGGCACCAGTGGGGAAAATAACTGTCATCCCAGCTGGTAGCACACCTGTGCACTGGTCTGCACTCGCCAATATATCCGAAAGCAAAGGACCTTGAAGAGTTGGTCAGGAGTTTTAAGCTTGCCTATAGTGGTTTTCAAAGCATCAGTAGGTTTCAGGACCAGAAAAGAGCTGGTACTGTGCAAATATTTTATAAAGGCAGTCTGGGCTGCCAGTGTCAGCGTGCATTGTCTAGTCTCACCCTTTAGAAAAACATTATGGGACTATGGTGGTATTTCCAGCAGGAAGATGGATCTGTAACATCCACAGCCTGCAACAGAAGCCACCTGCAATCTAGCCTGGGAGACGTGGGGAAACACAGTGCTCGCAGAGCACTTTGTGCCTCCAACACTGTGCCAGCACAAGGCTGCCATTCTCACAGCAACTCGTGTGCCACACCACTGTTGGAAACGAGGACAGTCACCTGCAAACGATGCAGTGGCGAGCACCCACCGCAGCCCCAGGAAGCCACTATACCCCTTCACATCCTGCTCTGAGTGCTCCCAAAGCCAGCAATTCAATGTAACTCACAGCTGGTCACTCCGCAGCCATCACTACACGTGTTGCTCCTACAGCGATAGCGCAGCACAGTGGTTTTGGGGAAAACACACCACACGCTGTTTGTGCTCAAGGCCCCTCCTCTGGAGAGCAATAATAAAAGGGCTTTGGGCCAGGTATGCAAATCATTTTTTTATTGTGCTGGATATGGGTGGGAATGAAAAACATGGAAGAGCAGGGATATGAGAGGAAATGAGCAGATGGCAGATTCTGCAGCTCTGAGCAATAAATTGTAGAGCAAATTGGCCCTTAGGCAGGCATTCAGACAGGAAAGGTAGGATCCAGCTCTTAGCTGAGTGCTCCAGATTGCTTTAATGTCCTTCCACAGAATCTGTAGCTGCGAATTCTTGTAGCGCCACACTCGTGCAGCTGACCGGGTTCCAGAGCACACATGTGTGTAACACCAGAACCCCAGAGCCTGTTCCCTGAGAGCCCACAAGGAGGCTCCCTCCAAGTCACCTGCGCAGTCCCCGGTAGAGGAAGCGCCAAGCAAGGTGTGCGGGTCAGCGCAGCGAGCACAAGCGTTTTCTGCCGCATAAAGCCTGGTGGTTAACATCTAAGTAGCAAGGGGTAGGGGGGAAGCAAAAGTCTTCAGAAAGGCGAGGAAGGCAACTGCTGGAATTAAGGTCAGGAACTTGCTGGCATTTGCTGACATTTTATTCCGATGAGCTTGCAGAGCTCATGCTTTTCTGGCACACATTTATGCATGCATTTATTTACTTTAGAGGTGAGACTGGGAACCATCTCAAAGCTGTTTTTAAAAACACAGGCACATCTTTGGTATCCACTGTAGTGCAGACAAACTGTTACTGGAATAACCTGAAAACTCAGATTTTGTCTTCATAGACATCTTGATTCTTTCGACTTGCAGCTGTCCCAGGTTTTTGGAAGCTCTCCACAAACCTCAAGTCTTGAAACATTTTTGTTTCAGAAAGACAAACACATGGTGCTTCTGGAATAAATACACTCCTCAAAGCAGAGCAGGTGCCAGCTAAAATTAACATTCCTCCCTGCCAGCTTCACCACAGTCTGCAAGCAAGCCAGGAGAGCCTTGAAGCTTTGGGGTACCCAGAGTCCCAGTGCTACTTCATGGAGCTGGTGGCAGTGGGATCTCATCCCTGGGAGCCTCCCACAGTGCTCCACATGTGAGAGCTACCCAGGACCAGGAGTACTCCCACAGCAGGCTGAAGCAATGCCCACATCCACTGACTGTTTCACAGCCACCCAGGAGCCAACCCATGCAGTATTCATATTATTCTAATCTCACTGGCCCATTAATGATAAACAAACTTAAATGGTACTATAAGAAATACACACTGCATATACACAACTCTTAACCATCCTCATCATGATCAATTGTACCAGTTGTCAGTAAATTTATCAATAGGTTAGCTGCTCATTAGAAAAATCCGTACTTACCTCCTCAATGTAGCGTGTTTCCCATCCCCACAGCAAGCATAACATACAGCCTCAGGACTCAGCTCCTTCCCCAGCTCCCAGAATCTTTAGGTTATATCTAAACACAGCTGGAAAACACCTGCAACAAGCCATTAAGGGCTGCACATAGGGTACAATTCCTACCACCCTCTCTATCCAGACCAAACCATCTCACTGCAAGGGGAGTCACTTCCCCTTAAATCACCACTTCCCTGGATGATTCCAATGATTGAAACAAGTTGCCCCACATGGCTTGCCATGCTACAGAGGGGAACAAATAATGCAAAAGTGGAAGAATCGAACAAGGGGGCTTGTTCCCAGGTGGCTGGCAGATTCCTCTATCTGGACGAGACCTGGGCTGCCCACAGCAATGGCAATGGGAATTGCTGTGGGCAGATGCCCAAAAGAAGGCAAGTGAGGACCTGAAGCAAGAGGGAGCTGTTCTAGTGATCCCACAGTGGGATGGCAGAACGGCTGCATCAGCAACCACCTGCTCCAAGTGTGTGACATTGCAAGGTGCTGACCCTGTGAGCCATCCGTCTGAAATTCATTCACAGTTTGTCTTGATGCTGTTCCCAAGGTAGGATCACTGCAAAAGGAACGCTTTTGAGGTTGGTTTTGTCTGGATATAAGGGAATTTATACAGCAAGACTTCCCATCTCTGCAGGAAAGAGCCCAGGGCATCTGAGACTCCAGGCTAGCCTTGTCCCTGTGATCCCAATAGAGAGGTCGTGACTTTGGCTGTAGCTTTTATGTTGCATCAGAGACAAGAAGGAATCTGGAGGAGTATGACTGTTCTCAGTTTCAATACCAAGGAGCAAGGAAGAAGAGCATCTTCTTCATTTGTGTGACAAGCAAGTAGCCATATTCAAATGATATGTTAATTGCTTCATCTAGCTGTCAAGCTTCTTGCAATCCCTCATAAATACAATACTTGGCATTCTTCATTTGGGAATGCAGCTTATGATCTTCAGACATGGTTCCCAAGTGCAAAACACCAAACTGACGTGGAGCTGTTATTCTGGGTGCTCTCCCCTGTGAATCACTGCAGCTAATTGGAACTACCTTTGATATGTTTATAATTTGCCAAGGCTTATTTGTTGTATAATCAGACACATGGCCCCTTCCTTTAATTGCCTTGTAAACTGCCAGAATGATTAATTCTGACACAAGCTTGTATCTGTCTGGGGATTGACATGCAGTGACTTATGAGGATGGCAAGGCAAGGGCTGGGACACCCCCCATCAGCACCATCTCTTACACATGCTAGGTGTAAGAGGCTGGTACTCACCTTTGAGAAACATGAGAGCACAGCTGCCCCCATGCAAGGGGACATGAAAACCCACGGGTGCTCAAACCACAGTTGTGCCTGTGCAGTAGCTGTGCCCATGGACCAGTGCCTGCCGATGGGTGCATCATTCCCAGAAACACTCCTTGTGCCCAGCCCCACTTGGTCAAAGTCCATGGCAAATGTCACCCCCAGTGTTCATGCAAACCCTCAGAGACATGCTAGTCCCAGCCCTCACCTGGGAAACCTCCCCTAGCTTTGCCCTGCTCCCACAGCCCGTTCAAAGGCAATGGGCTGTGAAGGTAATATTTCACTCTCCCACATATTTTACATGCTAATGCTGTAACTCTGATATATTCTCCTAAGGGACCTCTCATATCTGGGCAATGAACATTTCTGTTTGCTGCTCAGCTTTCTTGCCTGGAGATGTACTGATATAAAAAAATGTACTCTCAGCCCCCAGATCCCAGCAACTGCAAATGCTGCACAGTTAATGGCCCCAGCTTCCAGCATTACAGAATTTATGTAATTTCACTGTGGCTGGACCCCAGTAAAAGGAGGGGCAAGCAGCTCAGGTGGGTGCCTGTGTGCTCAGCTGCTTGCTGCTGATGGGACATAAGGACAGATGGGTGGAAGGTGGTGTGGGGAGAGATGTGGATATAGAATGGGCATGCCAGCAAAATGACAGCAAATGAGCAAGAGGGGGACATGGGGATGTGACTGCAGGTGGTGTGATGGGAACAGAGGAGTGACCAAGCCTCACAGGAGGAGCTGGGAGTTGAGATCCAGAGGGAACTATTTCCATAGCCTCAGCTGAAGGTGACACCCAGAGAAGGGTCATCTGTCCAAACATACGAGGCACAGAATTTGCCCTGGGTTATGAGTGAGTGCCTGGGGTTTCAGAGAACCACATGTGGGGAAATGTGCCTACATCCCTGGGCACCCAGGACCTGCTTCTCTGCAGAAGGCTTTGGTGCTGCTGGAAACACAGGGAGGTCAGTGGGAGTGCTCTTGAGATTGTCTCTCTTACCTTATCTCTGTTTTAAGGAGCAGGTTATTCTAGAAACATACTGTAGGTGGAAAAATGCCCACAAAGAAAAGAAGGCAAGGTGGGAAAAAGGTGGCTGCGGGTGCTCAGCAGAAAGACAGCAGCTACACACTAGAGCCATTGGGTTCCCACTTTAATTTCCCTTTCTGCTCCTTTTCAGAGCCTGATTAGGCTTCAGCTGAACTCAGCCCCCTCCCAGTGCCAAGTGAGAAATTAAAGAGGACTTTGTTTCCAAACAATTGTAAATGCATAGTTTGAGAATCTGTAATTTAAACTCAAATCCTCCTCCTGCTAACAGTGATGGATGGCTTTTTCCTACTGGTTTGAGAGCCCTTGGATCCTGAAAGGCAGATGCCTTCCTGATTTATGGCTTGCCTCTTCATCCAACAGGAAACTAACAGCCCAATACTAATTACCTCACTCTTATTAGGATGGTTTCCTATATTGCTTCCATCTTATTACCGGGGCTCCCCAATCCACCTTTGTGCAGCTGACTTGTGGTTTATGGGTGACCTTAGCATGGATTCAAATAATCTCTGTTGCACTCATTTCCCTTTCACTGGCAAATAAATTCATGTGCACTATAGGCGGATGTCTCACTAGAAACTGTACTTATTTCTGGGTGGTTCAGTCAGTGAGGGGGACCAAAATGTGGGGATGGGGATAATGGGGAGGGTGGTGGGGGTGGGGGAAGGAGAAAAGCCAATGCCAGCAGTATTTGCCCAGCTCTGAAGGGGGCTGACAGAAAAGACTGAGGGGTGGGGGTACATGAAGCACTAAAAATAAATGTTCTTCTTCCTAAAGAGAATCTTGCTGGTTCAACTCTTTCTCATTCTTTTCTGTGTGAGAGTGGTTAATTCTCCTTGGGAGCCCATTCACTCCGCAGATGTTGCTTTTCTTTGTATGATTAGCCTGAAATCAACAGAAAATAATCCTGTCCTTTGACAAATACTGGAGTGCACGATTCCAGTGTTACAAGGTGCTTCAGCAGCCCGAACATATGCTGAAATTGCTGTCTGTAAGAAAAGCGCACATGGATGTATTTATGCTTTTAAAATAGCACATTGACTGAGTTTGTGATGATGCGAGAAAAACGCCTGTTCGCATCTGCAGAGCTGGGGCTGGCCGGAGCTCCCCAGCACAAGGATGCTGACACCTGGAGTGAGTCTTGTGAGGCCACTGCTGTGGACAGGACGGGAGCACAGGCTCTACGAGGAGAAGCCGAGAGCTACGTTAGCCCAGACAACAGAAGCAGATCCATCTGAAAAGCCTCTGTCCCTGTGCCCTGCGTTTGGCACAGGCTGCAAAGCTCAGCCCTGTGTTCACTGTCTTGGCTATTCGGCTCATCCTGGCCAAGGGGCAAATGCTGATGGCCAACAGGATGGCAGAAATTACTGCCAGAAATTACCCCCATAGCCCCCAGCAAATGACCTCAGCTGAGGGCTTCTGGCTCACACTGAATTCTTAAAATGGTCTTGTCAGCTGCACTTTAATTCACCTAATGTGTCTTTTCCTGATAACTTTTAAATTCAGATTGTTGTGCTATCTGGACTCAAATGCCACCAAAGCCCAAATATTTCACATCTGTCCTGTTACCTTCACTAACCAGAGTCATAATCTCATCAAAGAGCAAAATCAGAATTATCTGAGAAGCACAGAGTCCTTGTAAAAGTCAGAGGATGAGAAAGAATATTCTTCTTATCTCCCACTCTAAAATCATTGAATCCAAGTAAACTTGCTCTTTATTTGCTGCTTGGAAGATATGAGGGATGCTATCCACAGCAGTGTCCCAGTCTAACCCTCCACCAACTCCTTTACAGCCCTTCAGTCAGTGTGTGTAAATGGAGCACTCTTTGGTGCCCACCTCTTCTCTGTCTCATGCAATTTGGGAAAATGAAGATATTTCAGATGACCCCCTCCTACGTGTGCTCAGTAGCCAGGGGCAAGCCCCTGGTGCAGAGATGCCTGTGTTACTGCTGTATGGAGCTCAGATCTCAAACTGCTGTTTGCTGCTACCACCAGTCACGTCCTCCTACTTGCTCAGGTGATAATTTTCCCCACCAATAAATCCTTTGGGTCACAAAACACGCACTTTTATTTCAACTAATTTGCAGTCAATGCCGTTTCATACTTCAAAGTCACTTCTTCTGTACCGAGGAGAGAGGAGAGAATAGCCCACAAGAGCTTTCTTGAAGGTGGTGTCTCTAATCTTCCTCTCAGACATATGAAAATGCAAATCCTTTCTAAATGGCATTAGATCATTGAATCCAGCAATATATTTGTACAGCCAATTTGCTACTGGTCCCTGAAATCATTGCCTTGCCTCAGTGCAGCACTGGAGTGCTCTCTGCTGTGACGGCTCCAAATCAGCATCTCCCCACTGGCTAAAGCCTCATTGGGCACAGAGGGCTGGTGCTGCTGGAGTGCCCAGGTGTGCTCACTCAAGCAGGGCTGATCCTGCATGGCATCGGGATGCTGACACCAGCCCTGAAAACTTCTCTTCCTCGCCCAGATCCCAGGGTTGTTTCAAGGAATAAGGAGCTCCGCTTGTCTATGCTGCACTGCAAGCCAGCAGTGAGCTGCACTGGCCAAGCGCCCACTCCCTCTGGCTCCAGGGGGAGCTGGGGACAGCCCCTGAAGATGAAGAGACATGAAACCCATTCATTATCTCCCTGGTGCTGTGCTGTTGCATGAAATTGAATTTAGCACCATTAGACAAGCGGCTTCTGAGCAGCTCCTTGACTCCTGCTGAAACCACTCTCCCATTGCAAAGCTGATTAACAGAGTGCGTCCACAGTATTTAATTAACCTAATGAACCTTGATGATAAAATTAAAGTCCACTTAATTCTTAGTCCTCCACTGTGGTGTGTAGGTGAAGCAGATCACGGTGCCACAACAACCTGCAGCCACTTTGCAGGGGGTGCAAGGGAACAAGCACTGGGGCTGGTTGCTCCTGTGCAGTCCTGGGCTGCAGAGAATAAATCAATCTCTTCTCCCACTGCACTTGTAAAACTCTTCGAAGCCCCGAAAGAGAGGATTAGAGGTAATGGATCGACAGCTCCCATCGGAGCAATTAACTGGTCCTCACACCCCGGGGGCTGGAGTGCCTGCTGCTTCTGCAAACGACCCCAAGTCCCATCTCTAGGCATTTCTCCACATAGGAAAGGAAAGGGCAATAAATGAAAGGCTCGGGGCCTCCGACAGAGTCTATGATGTCCAATTGCACTGCTCTGGGTGTTACAGACGCTGGTGCCAGTAGGGAGAACGGAGGTGATGGACGGGGCGAGGAGGTGGGTACCCGAGCTCCTGGCTGGGCTCTCCGGAGCTGATCGAGCCCTGACGGGTGCGCGCTCCTGCCATAGGTGGCAGCAGCCGTTTGGATTGGTGCTGCCAGCCCAGGCTGAGCTCATCCTTCCTCTGCAATTGCTCCAGACTTTTGGAGGGAAACCGATAAAGCAGAGAGGTGTTTTGACTGCTCTAAACAGAGCTCTGTCTCAACGACAGCGAGCTGGGAGCTGGCTGCAGCAGAGCGTGGGCTGCCCCTGCTGCATTCGAGATGGCTGGGGAGCAGAATTGCCAAGCACTCGTGCAGGTACAGGGCACCTCCAGGTGGTGTAAATTCTCCAGCACTTGAAGCCTTCTGGTTGTGTCTGGATTTCTGTCTGTGGGAAGATGGATCGTCGCTTGGCCAGAAATGCTGGGCTTGAGGGAGGAATCATCAGACGAACTTCTCTGGCTGAGGCTTTGCAGATCATAATAGTCCCTTCTGGCCCTTGTGCTTATGAATCAGATAATTACTGAAATAGCTATGCCGTTTCCCTGTGACATAACAGTAATTTAAAATATATTTTAATATACAAAATAAAACCGAGAAGTGTCCCAGGGAAACAGAAATGTCAAAGAGCATCAGTTCTGCCACTTGTAGCAAAGCAAGTGGCTTTTTGTGATGGAAGTGCTGTTTTTAGGAAAATGAGAAAAAGCCCCTCTCCCCTTTCAGGTTCCCAGGAGCCTTGTTACCTGACCTGAGTGACATGCACCTCTCCACTAACCCCTACATCTTGCAGCCTGTTTGGTATTTAGGTGTGTGGTGAGAAGTGACAGTGGTGTAGCATCAGGTAGTGGTCTAAGGGAAAGCTGCCTTTCCTCACAGAAAGTCAATTATTCCTCATGTGCCAAATTTCTAGAGTCCAAATGCTTGCAGTCTTCTAGGGTGCAATGACTCAGTGGAGGACTTTCAGTGGCCAGTTTAAAGGCAGGTGTGATGATGGGGGAGCCTCATCCTACACTTGCTCTGTGCTTGGTCATCCACAGACTGCTCTGTTTGGAGAAAAAGACCCAAGACACATGAGAGATAAATGCATCTGAGCCCAGAGCAAAGAAATACAATCCTGGAGACAGCATAGCAGAAACATGACCCTAGCATAAGAATTTCTGGCAGCGATTTCCTGTCTGGCTTTGTCTTTAAAGACTCCAGGTCTGTGATCAAGGCGTTGAAACTGGGGGAGAAGCAATAGTTCTGCTGTTCACAAGTGCAAGACAAAAGCTGTGGTAAAGAAAAGTGGAAAAAGTAAATGATAAATATTTGTTTTCAATTTTGAACTTGTGATAATTTATACTGTTGCTTGTTCTGCAGATAAGCAAATGACAGATACCCCAAATCCACCCAGGTGGAGTTATTTAGTATGCTTTGGACATGGAGAGAAATGGAAATGAAGTCTAACAAGGCTCATGAACTCTTTCTTTACTACCCTGAGAGACAACTGAAAAGCATTTTATTTCCTGCAACCCAAGAGCATAAACTGCACTCAGACACTTAACAAAACCTGTCAGGCATCTTTCTGAAAGATTAAATAAGTAGGACAACATCTTCAAGAAGCAGAACTGGGGCTGCATGAGCAAATTGCCTGGCCAGAGCTGAGCCTGCTTCTGCCTGCTCTATTACGTGGCTCTTCTCTTGCTGTCAGTGAAGCAGAAGTGAACCTTCAATGGCATCATCCATCCCCCCAAGCAGTGGCAGTGCCCTGTGCCTGTCTATCCCCTGCAAGCAGAGGTACAGGGCTTGTTTTGGCACCTGTACATCTTCTTTAAGAGGTCAGAACTCCTAGCACAGCTGGAGGACCAGATGCAGAAGTTGCTGTCCTTCTGGGAGGGATGCTGCTGTCTGATCCCTCTTCCAGGGCTGCTCAGCAAGACAACCAAAGTTTGGAGAGTCTGTCCATCAGGTCAGCCCCTACAGCTAAGTGCAATGAGTGTGTGGGGTGGTGTGTACCTGCACAGCA
>JBCJKH010049898.1:0-14153 GCA_039877255.1 Loriculus beryllinus | reverse complement strand
CTGGAAGGGGATATTACCCAGTTCTGGGCTCCAGGACCCACCCTTGGGTGCTCACTATGCTCTCTGCATGCACTGGTGAGAACCTGAGCAGGGAACAAAACGCATGGGCTACCCTTGCTGTCAGACTTCAGGGTTGGACTCTTGACCATGCTCCATGGCTTTATTTAGGAGGTAAGTGGCCTGCAGGCCCATAGGAGAATTAGCTGCTGGCACGGTGGGCTGTGGCTCCACTTCCAGCCTCTTTTCTAGAGGAAAATCCAGCCCCTTGCTTTGCTGGCCACATGAAATAGGAGATAGGTTCTTCTGTAGGATGTATGTGATCATGCCTGGTTAAAAGCCCTAGCCAGCTGGAGGCATCAAGAGCACAACCCGAGACTGTGAAGGAGTTGCAGCTTGCAGGGGAGGTTCAACCGGGAGCTGTGCTGCCTGTGGTCATTAGCTCCTGGCCATGGCAGCACTTCCATCCTCCAGCATCAGCTGCAGAGGTGAGCCCAGCTGCTAAGGTGCTGGGACTCCTCTTGCTTTCACTGGCACGAGCCTGCTGGAGCAGGCTCCCGTGCCTGTTGTAGCACACATGGCAGGAGGAGTTTCAGTTAAATGTCAGCTGTGATTTGGCATTTTATCTCCAATGAGGGTGAGTGACCTTTCCAGCTGTGGCCGGCATGTGTTCCCAGCCCCACGGCAGAAGGCTCAGGTGTCTGTGGGAGGAGGCACAGGGCCATGCACTGATTTTTTGGCAGGAACAACATTCATTCTTTGCTGTTTGCTGTTTCTTTACTGCCCTTGAGTCATTGTTAAATTTGTCAGGAGTGATTTACAACTATGACAGCAAGTGGGATCCACACTGCTGGTCCACACAGGGGGGAGGGAGAGGGGGAATAGCTCCTGAGGCACAGGCGATACAAACTGGAAGACTTGCAAAGAGAAGCACAGCTACTCTCCTAAGCTGCAGGCTTGCCTAGTTGTGTGTTGCTGTAATTGCTCTGCATTTCCCAGGATCTGACGTCACCCCAGGACATTTCTCTTGCCATTCAAATGTGTCTGAGTCTGTTCGGCAGGGCTGAAATTCAGACTATGGTTCACAGGGGTTCAGTATCTTCAGCTTGGTTTTGCAGCATGCCACAAGCGACATGCTTGTTTCCCCAAAGATGTCACAGCAATTCCCTTTCAGAAAAGACTCTGCATGTTGAACCACAGAATCACCAAAGGTTGCAGTTTTGTCCCTAGTCCAGTCCCTGGTTAGGGGTAGGACTGTTGTCAGTGCTATACCTTCCCCTGACCATCTTAGTAGCCTTTTGTTCTGCTGTGTCTCTCCTGAACTGGGGGCAGAGACCCAAACAGGGCTCTGCATCAGGTGCAGTCTTGCCAACACCAAGCAGAGTAGAGTAATAACTCCTCACCATGTCCTGGCCTTGCTCTTTCTAAAGTAGCCCAGGAGGATGGTTGCCTTGCTCTGTGGTGTGTTTGCAGACTGGCATGCCTGTGGGCCTGTTTCTGAGGCACAAATCCATCTCCAACCTGAGATGACAGAAAGCTGGTCACCGACCACAGGGCCGCTCACCATGGAACAAATGCTCTGGGCTTGCAGTGCATGCAGCTGGATCAATGCATGAAGGAGATGACTGAGCTTCTGCATCACCTTGATCAAATCAAACACCTTCTCCTTTGCAAAGCACTGACGGGTTCAGCAAGCCAAGCTAAGCCAAGCCAAGGAAAGACACTATTCACTATTACTTAACATCACTCATCAGTGCCTGCACAGCCCTTCTGCTCTGTTGGAGATGTTGCAGAGCCCTTCAGCTGGCACCAGGCACTGCAGGAAAGCAGTGGTAACAGGTCCTGCTTCTTGGGTACTTTTCTGCCTTCTGTATCCTGACTTCGAGTAGAGGACTATGGCAATTCCTGGTCACAAATTCCTGATGTGATGCCTGACTGAGGTTGGGTGGAGAAGGACACAGTGTTGCTCCCAGGAGACCATTGGAGCAATACTGGGGGTGCATGAGATTTTCCTTTTGCTTTATCACTGGAGCAATCTGGACATACAGCAGTTATCTGACAGAGCAAAATACTGCTGCTGTCATGTGGTTGCGTGTAGCTGATGTTTATTTCCCATCAAGAGAGTTACTGTAACCACAAATCTATAGTCACCAATAAAAAGCAACAATAGAAGCAACTGCACACTGGAGCAATGCATCCCATTGCTGTGAAATGCATCTATGAAAACAGCCATTCTCCCTCCCTTACTTTCAATAGTTAAAGAAATTGTCACACATTTGTACTGTGGGATCTCAGACCCAAGCGGGTCCTCTTACCATTCAAATGACCTGGGGAGCATGTAATGCCAGGTTTGAGGCCTGGAAAAATCCATTCTCTATTTCCCTGTAAAATTTCCATGTGACAAATGCTTTCTGCTCCTCATTAGGGGCTATTCGCATGTGAGCCAACTGTGGTTCAGCTGATTTAAATGTACCATCCTGATAATATTACCTTAATGAGAAATCCTCAGGAGGACTGGAGTGATTGTCCTCACAGCACTACAGAAGAAACTCTTAGAGCGAAGCACAGGTGTCTGCTAGGCAAAGGAAGATGTTTGCTGAAGTCAGTTGCTGCACTGGGGAGGGTTTTGAAGGTGCAGGAAGGGCCTGCTTGCAGGGAAAGAGTCCTGCTGTTGTGCCCCCCTTTCATATGTTAAAGGATTTATGAATAATCTGACTTCCATGGCTTGACAAATAACATGCGCTGGGGCTGTTCTGTAAAGGGCTACATCCAAGCAGGAATTCCCCACTCATCTCCTTTCTTTCAGCATCCTCCCACAGACACGGCCTATTACAGTCATTATTATTATTGCTGTTATTATTATTACATATCACTTTCTAATTGCCTAGTAAATTTGCAATAGCTTGGAGGAAAAAAAAACCAACAAAGGAGGATGTGTAATTTGAAATGCTGAAGAGACAAGAGTAAAGACGGGGAAAATGCAGCACATCCAGTATGATTATTGAAAAGGTGATGAGGACATTCTTAACCTTAATTAGTTCAAATCAACTCATTTTGTAAAGTGTGTAGGTTTATGAATCAGATGAAACGTAAATTGATTCATAATTTCCTTTAATTTTTGGTTCTTTGGAGAATTTAAATCCTTATTAACATAACCTGTACCAGCCAGTTACTAAGAGACAGAAAAAATTAGTATGGGTGAAGCTGGAAGATTGGCATTTTAATGTGTTTGAGCCCGACTGCTGCATGAAGTTTGTGATTGGGACTTATCAGCACTGAGTTGCTCCCAGCTCCACTCTGAGTTCCTAGCTGCAGCTGCTGCCTCCTATGGGACTCCCAGCATGGGAAATGGAGGGGTCAGGGAAGAGCGAGGTGGAAACAGGTAGAGGTCATGGTCTGAGCTTGTTCCTGCTGCTCCATGGAAATAAAAACAGCTAAAGAACTAGTAAAAATTTAACATCATCCATCACACAGGTTGAGATCCATTGACCAGTCCCCTCCAGGCAGTCTCATCTTTCTTTTTGCAAGTAGTTTTATTTCCAGTTTTTGTGATGTTCTCCTCATAATTTGTTGTCTTGAGATTATCCCTCTGGTGCCTGTGCTCAGCTACCCGCAATTGCACATTGAGGGAAACGCATGACTCAATTGTGTTGTGCAGTGCTGGAAAATAAGGGTCTTGCTGTAAGTCCAATACAAAAGGACTGCACAGAAATTTTAAAAGCTTCTTGCTCTCTGCCACTTGATGTTCTGAGCCAGTCAGTGAGGCAAAGTGACACCATGACTCCCAGGTACCAGCTCTCTGCCGTGGCAGGCTGCACAGCGATGTACAAGCCTGTGAAGCACCGTATGAATGTAACACCAGCATTTGTCATTTCTGGTTTCAAAGAGAAAGCTTTCTTTTATGAAATAAGCAAATGCAAGAATTACCAGCTACAGAAAAAAAATAATCAGGTTTGCTGGACTGGAAGAATAAGCACGTTTATAAGCAAAATTGCTTTCTTCCTCTTTTTATTTGTACTGAGCCTGTACAGTAGCTGTTTCCTTTGCTGTGCACCTGGAGGCTGAGGGGGCATGGGGACAGAGGTTTTTGGGATGCTACTTTCATGCCCATGCAAAGCACCAGCAAACTGCGCTCCAGTGGTCTGGGCTGACCTTGCTTGCAAGTCCTTTTGGGCAGTGCCAAATGCCTTCCTTCAGAGACAGCTCTTATTTCAGGTTGGACAAAAAACAAACGTAAAAAGCACACAGGACAGCTGGCTGTGTGGGAAGCTGGCTCTGAGTGCTCTCACTCTGTGATGAGAACACTTCCATTACCATTTTCCCTTGTCCTGTGTGTTGTCCTTGAGTCAGCTGAAGTAATGTGTGCTGGGCAGCTCGGGCATCTCCACTGCTGCCAGTGCTGGCGATGGGTGATGCATGGAGCTCAGCAGGGATGCATGCAGTCACCTGAACAAGCCACTATGACGCCCTTCACTTGGCCGCCGTGCTGGATCCTGCAGCCATCAGTGGGAAGATGCAGGAAAGCAGCAGCAAAGTTGCTCCCAGACCAGGCAGGTGTCAGCAGAACAAAACATAACCCAAACAGAAACACTCTGACATGGCACTTACTGTTCGGATTCCTGGCTGCAGCTTCATTGCTGTTCCCAGCAGGCAGGGATTATTATTCCATTGCAAGAGTGCCAAGACAGGGGAGATGCATGTGCCCCATTGGGAAATGCAGTTTGTGGCAAAAGAGCTGCACGAGTACGTTCTTGCTGGTGTTTACGTGCGCTGAGTAAAACAACAGGTCGTGGTAATATTAATACAATAAAGCAAAAATCAATAGTGGAATCCAGTTCAGGAGGGAGGATTTCACGGCTGCCTTTTGCAAGTACAAACACACATTATGTCATCAGCAGAGCGGTAAATCAGCATTTCTGAGACCAGCTGCCCAATTACTGAGGCAGTTAAATGATGGGAACTGTAAATTAGATGTATGCAAATACATAGCATAAGACAGTAAAATAAACACCTCCAAGAATTACTGAGAAATCTTTGTACCAGGTCACTTGACCAGGCAGCTGGCCAGGTGTGCAGGGTCACAGAGCACGGCACAGAACACATGTCTGGATGCTTTTGGTGCTCTCTACCATACCCAGGCTCCTGACAGGCCAGCTCATGACCTGCAAGACCCCACAGCTATGGCTTGCAGTAGCACCAAGTGCCTGGCACAGATTGGGCTGTCTAGCAAAACACATCTTCTCCATATACTGCTTTACATCTCCTTCAGCATCCTTTGGTGTTTGGATCTCTGGATTGCTACAAAGCTAGAAGCTAGGAGCTGCAAGACATGGCCAGCTCCATGCTACCAGTCCTAAAGGTAAGGTAGCCACCATGTTTCCATGTTTTACTCTGAACTGTGTCTTTCCTGAGCACACCTTGTGCTAAGAAATGAGGTCAGTTTTGCCTTTTCAACAACTTTAAAAAAGTGAACTTTTTTAATTGTTTCCTCTGCGCAGACTTTCTCCCCTCTATTGTTCTTATGGAGATAAAGTAAAGCTGTAATTCAGAGGGAAGCTGAAGAATTTGAAGTAACAATGGTGGGAGAAGTTAAAGCCTATGTTTGTGCCCAGAGAGATGGTAAGGAAAAGCAATTAGTTCTGTGAACTTGCAAGGAATACCCCTGTGCCAAAGCACGCTGTGAAAGCCTGCCTGGAGCACACCTTCTCCTGTGCCTTTTTAAAGACTGTGGTCAGGTTTCTTCTTTACTCAGTTCTTTTATAAGCTAAACAGATTGAGTTGCTTAAATCACTCTTCAGTGTAAAGACAGTTACAGAGCTAATTACCTTGGAGGCAGGACTCAGAATCCAATGCAACATGAACATGGTTTGGCAGATGTGACTTTCAGCCTGGCTTCCTAAGGAAAACGGCACTCATGCACCTGGGCTGTTTGTCCATTGCTTGCCTGTCAGTCTCAACCTATCCTCTGTTCCTCCTCTTCACCTCAACCTGTTGCAACCCTATTTGCCAGAGGGATGTAATGCCATGGAGATGCATGCTAGAAGCCTCCTGAGTGTAGAGACCTGGCAGTTGTAACCCTCCCAGCTGTAACAGGGGGGTTCTTGTGCCCCAAGTACTGTGATAAGCTGTGAATTTATTGTGTGCCTCTCACAGTGCTGACAAACCAAAGGCACTCTGCCGAGGGAGGTATTGATTGTGAATTAACAGCAGCTAGCCTGAGATGAGCACATTGAAGGGCATGACAGGCTCCTGGCCCTGGCTATGGGAAGCTCCTTGACAGGAAGATGAAGCCTCCTCAGATTACCTGGGGGGTCCTGGGGCTGGCGGCAGAGCTACAGGAGTAGCAGTCTGCAGCAGTGAGCAGAGCATGGCTCCGGGGTGAACCTCCTCCCATTGCACCTCATTGCACCTACGAGCACCTCAGACCCAACAGGAGAACCCTTGATTTCACCGCTGGTTTGGCCCAAGACCAGGATTAGGTGTTCCAGCAGCACCACCAGCAGTGGCAGAGAGGAGGAGATGCTTCCCTCTCTACAGTGCCCAAAGGACCCTCATGCTTCAGCAGTGCAGCATCATCTCCATTTGGTCTCTGGCCTGTAACAACATGAGGAAAGCTTCAGGTAAGAACCTTTTTGCTGCTTTCATTTTGTGGTGTCTGAGCTGCTCTAGCTGAAGCAGCAAAGAGGAGCAGCCCAGCTCAGACTCCTGCTTGCCCTGGGGGACACTACCCTGAGTATGCCTGCCACAACACATGTGCAGCTGCAGCTGGCAAGAACGTCTCTTCTGTTCAGTCCCCCCTGCAATCCCAGTGGGATGTTTCCAAGTTTAGGCTGGCATTGTGACACTGCAAAAACCTCCTGCCAAAGCCAGTGTCTGCCAGACCAGAGAGTGGGTTAAAAATAACCCTGCCTCCGTGGGATTGAGACTGGAAACTGCTCCTGGGCAAAACATGGTCATGCTGCCAAGTGATGGAAGGGGAGACTGTGTGTGCTGGAGGCCAGGCAACGATTTGGAAGGGGTTTGTTGAATTTGCCATCACTGGCCCTTGGGGTCAAGACTTCATGTCATGACCTAGGACTGGGAGCCTCTGTTTCTGCTGCAGGACATGGGTGTTTGTGCAGTGAATGGAGCAGTCAGCACTCAGTAGAGCAGCACAAGTGGCCAGGACAAGTCACTGCTGCTGCTCCCCCAGCCTGGCCTCTGTTCTAATTTGTGTTTGGTTTAATTCTAACTATCCAAATTTATTTTAATTGGCAGCTAACCAGGGTCAACCCACAACAGACAGCTCCTAGTGAGAACTGCCATGCCTGGGCCAGGGGTCTGGTCTCCATGAGCTGTTGTTGGATATCGATGTGTTGAGGGAAAGGCAATGGACCCCATGGTGCAAGGGGAAAGGGTGGCTGTTAGCAGAGCCTGGTGTTGGCAGGGAAACAATGCTACACTTCTGTCCCATTGCTGGAAATTTAAATCTTTCATTATGCATTTATTATAATTTTGTCTCAAGCCAACCAAGTGCATAATGAGTTGTATCAGGACCGGCATAGGGAAATGCAGCTCCTGCCTGGCACTGGCTGCTTACCCTCTCCAAATGTCCTTGGTGGTGAAGAATGCCCTTGACAGGGACACTTGCTGTCCAGTAACCACTCTAAGATCAGGACCATTGGCTACCAGGCCTGGGCTAGCAGAGCTAGCACAGGATGTATGAGAACTGCTGGCTGTCCCCAGGAGACATGGTGTGGGAATGGGCAGAGACAGAAGCTCTGGGGGTGGTGGGATCTCACCTGTTACCTTTCCAGGTGGGAGATGAGCAATGGGACCAGCGGAGCTACAGAAACCCTCTTCTTCAAACTCTGAACCATGAAGCCCTCGGCATGGTGGTGGCCCTTTGGGACTCTTGTGTGCCCTGTCAAATGCTGGAGGGTGCTGAGAACCTCTGGACAGGGTCTTGTGGGTATTCCAAGGGCAGAGCCAGGCTTTCAGAGCAAGCTGCTGCTGTCCCAAGGCAACGGCATGCTCCAGAAATGTCTTCACAGCCCAGTCCTGGGAAACTGGAAAAATGAGGGAGGGAGTTGAGAGCCTCAGCTTTGCTGTAAGATCAGCACTCTCCCCATGCCCATGCATCACTGCCCATGGCTAGTGTTGTTCTGAATGCTACCCGTAAGCTATATACTTCTTCTCTTTCCTCTCTGTGGGAAAAACATTTTGGAAGTAGATACCTCACATAGAGATGCTGCTCTTCAGGCTGGGATGCTCCAGAACACAGCTTCTGTGCATGCCCCTCCCGTGCTGGACTTGCAAGTTACTCTGACCATCATTTCGTAGAGCAGCAAAGCCAGAGTCACTGCCTGGCTAGTCCTGGTGTGCAGGAGGGGGTGACACTCACCATAACACCATGCTGCACCATGATTTGGAATATCCCCCACAAACCTTGTCTGGAGCTATCCTGCTCTCTCGCTTGGCCTGAAGGCTTGAATTATTTTAATCCAGGCTTGATAATGTAATTAATTCTGGTGGACGATTCATGATGTCTGCTTTCTTAACGAGTTCTTTAGTATTTCATTTTCTGTTGCTTTCAGGGTTACACAGTTTACCCTACAAACAAGAGGCTGGGACAGTCATTAGTGTGTGAAATCAGAAACACATACATCAGTAACTATGGCAACTCCGGAAAGAACACCAGTTTCCAGTAAAATCAAGAATTAAGCTTACATGAAAATGGTGAAGTGGGAGAGCCCCTATCTGCTGGGGGCATAACGTACATTTAAAAAGCAAAGAACAGTCTGAAGTACTCAGGTAAAGTGAGCCCACCTAAAGCCCAAACTGCAGGCAGCCCTGCGACCTGGCCGTGCTGGTGTATCCCCACATGAGGGCAAGCCTGCTTATGTCTGGCAAATAAATGCATCTAACAGCTGAGCCCACCAGCATCACCCTGAGACTCCTCTTGCTGCCCCTGCACTCCTCTGCCTGCTCATGGGTGTTTGTGTTTCTCACAAGCAAGCCAATGCTGTAGTGTAGCTCACAGAGCAGTAAAGCTCCAAGCAGAGGGTATCTGCCAGGGGATGCTTGGAGCAGAATCCATAATTAATGCTGTAAAAACAACACTGCCAGTTTGGGCTGTCCTATGGTGTTAGGTGTCAGATGCCAGTGCAGCTGCTTTCTGTACAGCTTGTAAATACAGTGGTTTGCTTCACTGTGTGAAGACATCAGAGTCCTCCCTAAATAATTCAGGCTATATTTTGACAGCTTCAGTATGTAAGGTCTTTTCCTTGCCATGATGATTTTCCTTGCTTTGTGCTCTGATCATTGCTTCTGCAATATTTCCCTTACCCATTGTATAATTGAAAAGACATAAACAGAATAACAGCACTGGGGAGAAGATCTTAGAAGCTGTCCCCTCTGCTGAGCGATGAGGCTGAGCCCTGTTTGTCAGGGCTGCAGAGATTACATGTGTGATCGGTTGCTATTAATCTGCAAGGTATCAAGCACCAAGTCCAGGTGCTGCTCCATGGACAGCAGGGATTTTAATACCACACCGAACAAAGCACTATAAATACTTCAGCAGCCCAGTGAAAGGCAGGAATTAAAGGAAATTAAGTGGGTTTGGAAGAGGATGCTTTTTCAGAGCTTGATTTAGTGATGCTACTACTGCTACCTGTGATTATGTTTGCCTTATTCCCAGATGCTTTTCCAGTGTAATCAGCCTTGAAGCTTTCAAATGGAAATCTTACCTGCTGCTTTCTGCTTCGCACTGATTTGGGAATAGGAAAGGGAAGGAAACAGTCACCAGCTGGTGGGGGCCACGGGGAAATCAGGGATGGTCTTTGAATGGTGAGAGCTGAGTGGTGCAGGATGCAAGGCGAGCAGCATGCATGGGGAGCAGCCTGCGTACCTCTGCCTGGTGCAGAGCCACCCTGCTTGCCTGGCGTCACCCCACGTATCAGCTTTATACAGCAGTTCTGCTGTCAGAACACTGTATGAACTACTTACATTGTCCTTAAAAACATGTGTACATGAGACAGAGAGCAGTTAAGAAGTTACCTTGCATGTTACAACTGCATTACAGCAAATACAACGCAGGTTGTACCTGTCAGCAGCAGAGGACACTTTCATTAGCTTGTCTCTGAACCAGAAGACACCAGCTCTTCACCCAAGGGGCCTTCCTCCAACCCAGACTTGTTGAGTGCCACATGTTCCACCACCGTGTGCAGGACTTAGCATGGGAATGCCAAGGTTGGCCCAGAAAGCTTCTAACATGCAGACCAGCTTCCAGCTGTCTTTACACCAAAGTAGACATGGTTAGACTGCATGGCATCCATCAGCTAAAGCATCTGGACCCTGTGAGCTGCCTTCTTGGTAAATGCACTGCCAGTTGTCATCCTCAGATGTGTTTTCGTGTGTGGACTCATGGATGCACAAACATAATTTGCACGGTGGATATTCAGAAAAATCACAGGACTTATCAGAGTGGCCTTGCACTCCAAGAAATCGAGCTTTTACAGAGAACCTGTGTGTTTCTGCTGAAAGGTCATCAGGAAATGTTTAGATGTTGAAAAGTGATTACTTTCAACCCCCAAGATACAAATGTTCATGGCTTTTTCATTGGGCTCATCAGAAAGGTGGTACCATGTGTGTGTGGTGGGTGATTTGCAAAGGCACTTAGCATGAGTTTGAAACCCTGATCCAAATCCAAATTAAACACTTTTATGTCAAAAGAGGTTTATTTTAGATGAGTTTTTACCCTTACTGAGAGTACCTTGTTCTCTACTAATGATCTTCAGGCTGGAAGTCTGTACATTTGTTATACTGATAATGAAAGGAGCTTTTCCAAATGGCAGGGAAATGCCTTCCTTATTTTCTGCTCTTAGACATGATGCATTTCCTTTCCACTAACATTTTGTGAGCATAAGCTGATATTCTTGAACATTCACAAATAAGAAGGGTCATAAATACTGAAAAGGCAAAGCAGATGGGTTCATTTGCAATAATATTGCAGATACATTCATTCTATTCACCCTGTCTTATGAGATTGAAGGCTCCTCAAGGCAGGTTGGCTCAAGAGCATCTTGACTTCTGGATTGGATGTCTTTGGTCTCACATCTGAGATTTGTCCTGAATGCTTTTTTTTTTTTTTTTTAGGAATTAAATATTTATTGCAGAGGGAGAGAGCATCTCAGAAGCAGCCCATAAAGGTAAGCAAACGATGGACGGGTGTGATTGAGCCAGGTTGCCAGGATGAGGAACAGCAGCAGGATATTAGAATCAAAAGGAACAAAGCTGGCTGTCAGGAGCAATCCCCAGGGGGAAATGCCATGGTCAAAACCACTTCTTGATGGGACTGATGGAAATTTTGCTGCCACTTCTCCTTTGGAAGGGCTGGGTGATGACCTAGGAATCTGCTGCAGGGAGCATCCCATCAAGGGCAGGAGCTTCCTGCACCCCAGGCACAGCTAAAGTGAGCATGAGCACCCCGACTGCCCAATGCCTGCACTCTCCAGCAAGGGTGAAGCTCAGAAGTTCCTTATTTGTATGGTTAAATAAACCTCCTCATGTTTCCTCAGCCCTGGGAGACGCCTCTTTCTCTCCTGCTTCACTTACTCCAGCAGAGGCAGAAGTTGCCCCCACTCACTTTGTGCCTTAGGCAGGGTGAGCCTAGTGCAGCGGGCAGGATTTTCTCCCTTTCAGGAGAAAGTGATTAAAGATAAATTCTCCTTGGCCCCATGCCCAGCTGCCTTTGAAGACTTCTTTCTCCTCTGCTGTTGTCTCCTTTGATGCACTTGCTTTGATTTGCACTGCAGAGGCCGTATCAGAGGCCTCCAGGCTGGAGGGACATGGGCTTTAGGGAAAGAGCAGCATCCTGCAGCACAGCCCAACCTGTTCTCTGTTCTGCTTGTAGCATCCCATAAAGTGATAGATGCTGCTGGCAGCAGCTGGGGGGGGGGGGGGGAAAACAAATTTGGAACCCCACTAAACAACTCCTGGCCCTGCCTGTTATTTTAAATCATGTTTCTGCTCACTTTGAACCATCTCAAAGAGAAAAAATACAACGGAATAATGGTATCTGTGGGGTGCCACCAGAATTGCCACCATCAGGTAATGCCTTTCCATTTGAGATCTATCTGTGGGACAGTTTTCAGTCTATAAACTGCACACATCTGTGCCTTGTGTGTGTATTAATCAGTCTGATGGGTGATACCATGGCAGGTGCCTATGTGTAATGTCAACACATTTACTTTTATCAATCAAGCTTGTAACTACATGGAAAAAGAAACCCAACACACAGGATTTGACAAGATTCATTTTCAATTAAAACCTGTGGACTGGAATTAATCTTCCATGGAACCAGCCAGGATGCTCTCACATGCTTTGCAAGCTGCTCTGCTCATCACTGGCAATTGTCCTGCTATGGCTGCTCAGTCCTTCCCAGCCCATCACCCTCAGCTCCTGGGGACACTGCTGTAAAAGTGGCTTTTACAGAGACATGATCTGATTCTTCAGGCCTGTCAAGTGGAGATGCTGTCACACAGACACTCTTCATGATGGCAGCAGGAAGCACCTTTAGCCCAGATGCCTACTTTCATCATCCCCAGCTAGGGAAACTAATTTGAAAAGTGACTGACACCTCTTAGGCAACACTGGAAAGAAAACCCATTTTGAGATTATTTGGCTTCTGCTTCATGAGTTTGCTTAATTTTCCTGCATCCTGATGGTGTGTGCTAACAAAGAGATAGAGTCTTTTGTTTTAAACAGCTCATCAGCTCTGATTATTGACTGTACTCCCCATGTCAGCACCTGACAGGAGGATGCAGCAGCAGAGACCAGCCCCAAGCTTCAAAACTCTGCTTGTGGTCCATGCCCCATTGGCAGAACTGACACCAGGCTCCAGAGAAAGGAACACACAAGGGCAGAGGTGAAATAAATCTCAGAGTTTGTAACCTGCTCCCTGGAACGACTCAGGATCTCAGTATGTCCCCTAGAAGTGTCAGGGTGAAGCTAACAGAGGTGACTGCAAAAGCAGAGGGCTTAGAGAAAGCATCCTACTCACTAATTGCAGCCTGTCCGAGATGTGACTCACAGACAGTTTAGCCAGCCAGAGATGGCTTTCCTGGGAGGAAATGTGGCTCTGTTCAGGTTTCTGCTTCCTGGGCAGGAGAGCAGCAACTTGATACTGAAAGCCAGGGAAGTGGGTGTTTGTAGAGAGAATAAATGGCTGCATTTGGAAGATGTAAGATGAAGTCTGGGGATGGCCTCAAATGAAGTGGAAAGATGGCCCTGGATCCCAGTATATACATGATTAGATGAAATGTTCAATTAAGTTATTTAGTGCAACATAGATGTTATGAGTTTAAGGGGTGAAGCTCCAGCCCAGGTAGCAGGGAAGGTCCCCATGCCAGTCTCCTGGTGTCAACGACTGTGCAGCACTGCTGGGGGCTGGTCCCCAAGCTCCCTAGCAAAGGACAAGTCAGAGGCTGTCAGCAGCATCCTTCTGACAGGGAGATGCACATCGAGCTGTGAATTTTAGGTAGATGTAAAGCAGGCAAGATAACAATTCAGCACCTAGAAAAAAGGCATGTTATGAAGCCTGAAGGCTGAGCACCCCAGGCTTGCAGCTGGACTTTTGATGAGCAGACCCTGCATCCATCAGGGAGATGTTTGCATTCACAAGGAGAGGTGTGAGCCTGCAATGAGCACAGCTAATGTGGTGTGCGAACAGACAACTTGGCAATCTCTCTAAGAACACCAGTGTTCTGAAGGCTGCCTGCAAAATAAAGCAGCTGAAATTTCACAGCTCTATTATCACGCTCTGAAAGGCAAGCAGGTCTCCACTCCCTGAATGAGGACTGCTGGCCAGCCCTGCGTGCTTTGATGGCCCAGAAAATGCACACACAAGGTGCAGCAGGAGCAGCTGGGTGATGACGCCACGAGATGCTAGTGATCACCTTGAAGGAAAGACAACCGGATGCTGCACTCCATAAATTACATGGGGAAAGCCCTGCTTAGAGAAAATTCCCACTATCCCTGAGGCACCCTGGAGGTGAGCAAGGAAGAGCTTGTGCCCACTCTGCAGGGGCTGTGGCCTGCATGGGTCCCTGCACAGGGTTTCTATTAGATGAGGGCTTTTGTTGTTTCGTTCGTTCGTCTCGTCCCGTGGGTGTGGG
>JBCJKH010049897.1:16839-31083 GCA_039877255.1 Loriculus beryllinus | reverse complement strand
GGCAGAAGTTCTTTACTGTGAGGGTGGTGAGGCACTGGAATGGGTTGCCCAAAACAGCGTAAATGCTCCATCACTGACAGAATTCAAAGCCAGGCTAGACAGAGCCTTGGGCAACAGAGTCTAGGGTGAGGCATCCCTGCCCATGCCAGAATTTGGAAATGGATGTTCTTAAGGTTCTTTCCAACCCAAGCTGTTCTGTGATTATACGATTTTATTTAAAAGCAATAAAATATATACACTAGCCCCTCCTCCCTTTTTTTTTGAACAGCAAATATTTATCAAGGAATCCTTAACTAAGAGATGACCACATCTCTTAAATCCCATCTCCAAACAGGATGACTGTGGTCTCAAACATATCTTAATTTCTTGCACTGAAGGCAGCTCTGATGTTTTCAAATAGTAAGATAAGTTGAAAGGACTTTGAACAACAAATGCCACCATGCCATGAAAAATAGGGCGAAAAATTAGTGACATGCCTGTTTTGTATATAAAGGTCAATGTTTCTGATGTTTGCAGACTAAAAGACACTGTTGTACCCAAACAAATCAGAAATTAATGAGGATTTTAAGGGAAAGGAATGTATCTGCTCATGTCCAGGGAGTAGCAGTGAGCTACACAATTTGCATTCCATCTTTCTTTCAGCAACTACTCCATTAGAGTACCAGTCCCCTTATAGCTCTTGAAGATTTATATGCCTCAGATATGGAAGGAATTTGGTGGTAATACCCAGAAAACCAACAGTATGAATAAGCTTCAGAAAAATCTCCAGAGCAGAGCAAGGTAACTACTTTGGGATGTTCAAAAGCAAGCGTGGAAACAGCAGTCCTAACTAAAACGGTAAAGATCCTACTCCTGACACCATACAAATTCTCTTTCTACAACACATGGCTCTGGTAGACACAAGTTGATGTCAGTTTGAAGACACCAACACTTCAGTAACTCCCCTCTGTATACACATTTACATCCAGTGCACTTCAGCCTGTCTCTGCACATTGGTGTTTGCAGTATGGAAGCCCTGTGCTGTTCCTGTTCATTACAAAGCAAACAGCAGTGAAGAAAGGTGAGTCTGACAAGTGTTTCAATTGCTTTATGATCCAAACTTCTTTTCTTGCAGCACAGTATCATTGATCTGATCTCTCTGCCCACTGAGCAGAGCATTTGGCTCTGATTGCCCATGTCTGTTTTCTAATCAGTCTTTGTTCTAATTTGCTTGATTATTTGCAGCCCTTGTACTCTAAATTCAACACATTCAAATTCAGCTTGGCATAAGTTGGTTATTTTTATATCACTCCAAAGACAACTGCTGGCAGCTAAGACATCACTTGTTTATAAAATGCCCCCAGAACCCTGGAGAAAGAGTGACTGGAGGGAGCTTCTACATTACTACATATAGTAATGGGTATCTTCCTAGGGAGTCAGAGTCAGGGAAGGCTGGGAAGTTTTTTGTGTGCTTCCTTGTACAGTCACCACTCTGTTCCAACCTTTGCAACTCTGCCTTAACTGACAAATTGACCTAAACCTGCAGGCTTTCAGGATGACACTTTCAGTAAGGTTAAGAGTCACAGAATCCCAGCCTGGTTTGGGTTGGAAGGGAACTAAAAGCTCCTCCAGTTCCAACCCTTGCCATTGGAGCAGCTTGCTCCAAGCCCCTGTGTCCAACCTGGCCTTCAACACTGCCAGGGATGGGGCAGTCACAGCTTCTCTGGGCACCCTGTGCCAGCGCCTCAGCACCCTCACAGTAAAGAACTTCTTCCTTCTATGTAATCTGAACTTCCCCTGTTTCAGTCTGAACCCATCACCCCTTGTCCTGTTGCTACAGTCCCTTGATGAAGGTTCAAGTTCAAGGACAGTGAATTGCTTTCCGGATAAACACTGCCATACCTCTCTACTGCAGGAGCAGCACTGGCAGCCTCTGAATACAACTGAGAAAAGAGATCCCCTACCAAGCAACAACCCAGTGCTTACAGTCTTGTGCAAAGGGAGAGCATTTCCATCTCTCCTCTCCAGCCTCAGCACCAAGAGACAGGATTCTTCATCCTTCACACTAGCAGGAAACTGGGTTCGCTCATGACAAAAATAATTAGTTCTGCCAGCTGAAAAAGTTAAACTTACACAATGTTTTGGATCCATCTGTGATGGAAACCATCTCCTAGTATCTCCCATAATTGCTACAGGTAGAAGCTGTAAATACCCTATTCTTGAAGAAATCTGAGAGCTGATACTCAAAAAAGCAGCTATGACTTTTACTCCTGAATTTGTACATAGCCACTTCATCAGAAGCACCCAAATCACTTCAAATGAATCACTGAAACTATTAATGCACCCTGTGTCCCTGTACATTTGTTTGTTCTACAGGAGTTCTGTGTTTAAAAACGTGAGCACACAGAGAAGCTGCACACGATGCACCGAGCAGTGATGACACTAGAAGCTCTGCGTTTGATACAGTACAAGTAATGAAATTAGAAAGCTACAATGACTGATACATCTATTATTGCCACTTGATATATGAAGTACTTTTCATATTAGGAAGCCATGCATCTCAACTACACTGCAATTACCCTGTACACTGCAGTAATTCTCGGCAACATGTTAGAACTCTCTAGGTATGTGAATGAGTAGTTGTCATACCTTTTCCACACTTAACTAAGAGGTTAACTGCAATTAAACCACCCTTATCACAAAAGGGGCTTTCTGAAGTAATTAATGATGATTCAAGTATGGCCATACTGCCCAGATTAGCCATTTCATTGGCAGAAAGGGACTAAAGAGTGCATCAAAAATCTGCAGCACAGGTAGGCATAAAAAATAGAGAGTCTTAGAATCAACCGGGTTGGAAAAAGACCTTTAAGCTCATCAACGCCAACTATTACTGCAGGACTGCTAAGACCACCACCCCATCTACACGGTTTGTGAACACTTCAAGGAATGGTGACTCCACCACTAACCTGGACAGCCTGTTCCAATGCCTGAACACCTTCTGTGAAGGGATTTTTTCTTTATATCCAATCAAAACCTCCCCTGGCACTGCATGCGGCTGCTTCCTCATCATAGAATTGTAGAATAGTTAGGGTTGGAAAGAACCTTAAGATCATCCAGTTCCAACCCCCCTGCCACAAGCAGGGACACTTCACACTAAACCATGGCACCTTCCAAGGCTCTGTCCAGCCTGGCCTTGAACACTGCCAGGGATGGAGCACTCACAACTTCCCTGGACAACCCATTCCAGTGCCTCACCACCCTCACGGTAAAGAATTTCTTCCTTATATCCAATCTAAACCTCGCCTGTTTAAGTTTGAACCCATTACCCCTTGTCCTGTCACTTACAGTCCCTAATGAAGAGTCCCCCCAAGCATCCTTACAGGCCCCCTTCAGGTACTGGAAGGCTGCTATGAGGTCTCCGTGCAGCCTTCTCTTCTCCAGGCTGATCATACTAAAAGGCAAACTTTAAGTCTAAAGCTTTTTTCAGAACTTTACATTTCATACTAAATGAGTGCTTGCTGCCTTAAACCACCACAGCCATGGCAAATAGCGCTCTTCTACTTTGCTCAGTACTTTTCCAACACTGAACTTTAAGGGTTTGGGTTTTTTTCTGCTGAAGATTTTGCTACAAATCCTCCCTCCACCCTGACTCATTCATTAACTTCTGACTTCAGTGAGTTTCCGTTTCACACCAGAATTCCTTTACTAATAACAGTTTGCAGGTAGGTGACCAGGTAACATAGAAACAGTGTGGACAACTGGTGCGTCAACTTCTGCGTGTGTTATCAGATATTATTCTCTCTATTGCCACTCACTTGAGATCTTTAAGTTCTCTCCACACAGCCTCAAGTGGAAAGCAGCAGAATGCATTTCTATGATGGCGATTCTGCAACAGTGGTCTCCTCCAGCTCAAGTTAAGAACCTCACAGCCCAATCAAGAATATTAGTGTACTGAACTATTGTGAAAACTGTGGCTTCTCTATCAAAAAAGCAGAAGTCACTTTTCCAAGAAAAGCCACTACTGATCTGGACAGGACAAAATCCACCTATTTGGTCTCTTCAGTCTGATGAGGACTTTTCAGAGAAGGTAAAGTTTCAAACCATTAAAGCAATGGACGGCAAGTGACAGGCCATACGAAACTTCCCAGCCACTAATTGCCACTTTCCTGCTTCACAGTGGTTATTACATAATACTCTAGATTATCCTAATCTCAATCTTGATCATTGTAAATACCTGTATCACTCTTGTTTATCCAGATCATATTTATTCTTTAGCATAGAATCATAGAATAGTTAGGGTTGGAAAAGACCTTAAGATCATCTAGTTCCAACCCCCCTGCCATGGTAACTCTAAAAAGCATTTTCAATATTTCACTTTTCTGAGTTTAATTTGCTTTCATTAGCTTCTCATATCAAGAAAATATCTAACAATTCACAGTCATTTAACTGAAAAAATCTTTCAAAGCATTTTGTCACATTTATTGTGCTTGATATTGCATGTGGTACCATTAAAAGCTTGAAGTGAGAATCAAAATTGTTACACTAACTGCATGGCTCTGTTATTAAAAGTAATTGGCTGACAAGTTGCAAAGGTCTGCTTTAAGCAGTTTTGCAGCTACCATTCACTGCAAGGAGCCTACACCAAAGGCTTTCTGGCTGACAGTCAATTATTTCTCCTTCTAATACAGCTGTTGGATCAACAGTGGTTTCAGGTACTGGACAGCTTGTCACAAGACTGACAGGCAGCTGTGAAGCTCATCTGATATAACATTAACTTACAAATACCATAAACTACATTTGCATATGCGTTTACAGGTACGTGTATCAACCTAAATATGTACAATGCAGAGACACCACTGTTGTTGAGAGAGGACTCTCTCTTCAGTATCTGCTTTCATAGATGCTCTGACAGCTGTATTTCATGCTATTGAAATGGCATTCTGGTTCACAGAAAGGGACAGCTTTTCCAGACAAAAAAACCCCTCAAGCAGTCTTTTTCAGACTAGTGCTCCTAAGACATAATCTGTTTTGACAAATGCTTTAAGAAAAGTATAAATGTCCCCTTTTTTCAGCTTGCTTCGATCTTCCCCTTCCTCTTTACCTGCACATTGCTGTGTCATATAAATCCATTTGTTCTGGGATCAGATAACCATTTGTTTCTCACAACGCCAGTCACTAAGGGCTTGATCCTTACTTATAGCCAACAGAAAAACTCCTGGTGGCTTCAACAGTCACTTACGAAGCATTAAAATCTGGTAACTGTCTTTAAAATTTCTACAGAGATGACAGGTTAATATGAATGGAGGGAAACCATATTCACCCTGACTGAAACACCATCATCACTGTACAAATCTTTTCCATTCATACTATCAAGATTTGGGAACTGAGAACTAGTACTCTTTCTAGAAATTAGCGATACAATGTTATGAAAAAGACTGTTTTGGTTTCTTTTCCCAGCGTATTTGCTTGTGCAGAGTTTTATCCTTCAGTGCCCATTAACTATGTGAAAGTTAAGATTAAAGTCAATTACTTTAAAGGAAAGAAGTAGTTATTTACATGCAATTTACAGATTCCTTTTCCCCAGGTTCATACATTTGTAGAAGACATATATTAAGCAACATAATCCAGTCAATTTAACAATAAAGGGCTATCCCTAGTTTTCTCAAATGATATTAGTTTCAGGCATATCACTAGGGTAGTAGAAGATATCCATGCTATTTATCAGTTTCTGATTGTGATTCTTATCCTTGTGCTCCAAATATAATGCAGTATGGTTTAATAAACATTAAATGTGATTTTGTTGATCACATATTTATAGATTAATCAAGTCCCTCGTTTTCGGTGTCATCAAGGAAAATCAACCAATGATAAATTTCATTTAATTCCATTAAATTTCATTGGTCAACTTAATGATAAAATTCATTAAGTAATGTATAATTAAATATTTCCTACTGTATAGCAGGCAGATAGAAAAACAAACCAGCAACCACATAGTGTAATACACGCCTGATTTTCACCTGAGGCAAATATCCCCATTACACGCTTCCTGCAGTAGAGTCTCTATTATCAGTTATTCAGCTGTATTCTACCAAACTCAGAACTTCACCTTTAATCTACTTATTATTACTTCAAGCAGCAAATACTTTTACACAGCTGCTGCTCATCTTATAGACGAGTGATTTTCAAGAAACCAATGATGCTGACAATCTCAGAAGGCAAGGCACAGCACAATACACCTTAATTCTCAGATATGCACTAAAAACTATGATCCAGCATAATCTGATTATCCAATACAGAGATGAAGAATTAAAAAAAATTACAAATATTACCCTGAAAACTAGGCAAAGTCAGATTAGGCAAAACTTGTATTTTTAAAGAAAAAGTAATTTTGTTCCATAATCTTTTCTTTTTTGCAGTAAACTGTTTTAAATTACAATACAATGATACTTTAAAGTAGTTAATAGCCTCAAGAAGGAAGGGAGTTTTCCATCCAATTGCCTAATAACTCAATAGACTTGAAAAAGGCTGAAAGACCTACACTACCTTGGCAGAACAAAAAAATGAGAAGTACCAAACATTTCTTCTAAAACTATTTCTTAAAAAAACAATCAGAAGCCATGTGTTAATACTCATGACCACACTTCAGATGTTCCTTGGAGGATTTTGCAGACCAGATTATCAGATGATAAAGGCACAGGCATCAAGTAGTCAAATAAGCTTTTCTGAACAGCAGTGGGATTTTAATCAGTACAATGAAAATAAGATAATAAAGGACAAAGTGAAATCAGCATGAAAAGATGACTATTTAAAATGATAGAAAAATCAGTCTCAGAAACCCCCCCACACTTCTGGAATCCTGCTGGAGACAGTAAATGTACTTTTTCCTCCTGCAAGAGCACACACTGTTTCATTAACCACTTTGAAAAAGCTTCTGCATATTTAACAATCTACACAGGGAAAGTAGCTTGCTATTCTCTTTTTTAAATTACCAATGAGAACAACGATGCTGCAGTTTTATAAAGCATTTAAGAAAATCAGGCTTCTGTCCTAATTTCAGCAAAATATTTGGCCAGAGTTTTTAAATGTCATTTGTAATCTCTCATTGCTTTTAATTGTTTTAGTGCAAGAATCTGTACTTTAAGCTTTTTGTTTTTTTCTTTTCTTTTTTGCGTTTCTAACAGTAGACTGGAATAGTTTAGCATGGAGTATTTTGCAAGGATCATTATGCAAGAAGCTCCATAAAGGAAGCCCTTGTCAGTAATGGAGTACCTTCTGGATAGATATAGAATATTGGCTAGTCTTTTTGACACTTTAGAAAGATAACATCAGTCAAAATAAGTGTTTCTGTTAAGGTATATTATTTGTCTTTTGGGTACCAGAAAGACTTTGAACTCAAAAGGCATCAGAATAAACTATTTGTAGGCCTCTTATGAGTAACTTAAAAAAAAGTCTACTTATCAAAATAATTTATGTATTGACTTTTACTATACTACAAATTAAGGAGTAGGATAGCAACACCCTGACACAAGTCAAAATTATCAGAGTAACACAAAAGTGGAGATGGCTTCCCTTTCTCACTCCCATCTCATTCAGCCAGGCAGATTTTCAATGGGTGTGTCTTCAAGGCTCAGCAGTCTGAGTCCAAATTGTCTTTGATGTGTGGGTGAGTGCAGGGATGGAATGTAAATGCCAGGCTCCTTCCTCCTACCTAACAGGCGAGCATGAAGAAAAATCTCTGCTAAGCTGCTATCTCTGCGGACAGCAACAGGTCTTTTTCTAATCCTCTTGAAACACCCAAGACATGTTTTGTCAATACATAGCTGATTAACCACAAACCAATCTGGCTTACACACAAACCCCTATACAATTACAAAGGATTGTAAAAAGAAAAGAGGAAAAAATAAACTGGTTGTTTACTTCAAAGAGGCTCAAGAGATACTGAAACATCAAGTCTCCCATGTCAGAGGATCAAACAGACATAGGTACAGAATAGCCCCAAAATTACATGGAAGTGATGGTGATGCCATATTTTTGTCCAGTGTTGATATCCTTTTGTTGTGCTTGAGTGAGAGGAAAGAAACATAAATGATGCTGAGCATATACCAGAGCTGCTCTGAGAAGCCAAGTATTTTGCTGACTCAGAAAATGTGCATGGAAAAGAGGTCTGAAGAGTCAATGAAGGTACTACCCAGGATTACAATTTGCTACAGAAGCATCACAAAAAGCTGAGAGAAACAGGAGTGGGGAAAATGGATTTAGAAATGAACTGTTTAGTGGAAATGCAAAAAAGGCATCTCCTAGGGTGTATGATGTGGCTTAAATGTGAACTGAGGAATGAGGATGCTGAAGGGTGCATGCTATTCACTCATAGAAAGGCCTTTCTTGACCTGCATCCAATACTGGGCATCAGCTATATTTCAAGAAAGGCAGGGACAAATTTTATAAAGCTTAGAGAACAGTAACAAGAATTATCACCAATCCAGACAGCATTGCTCCAGGGATGAGAGGAGAAAAAGTGATCATGTTAACAGATAATAGATTAGACATGGCAATAGGCTTCTTCCAACATGTAAAAGGGGTTAAATCTTCCACCAAAATGGTGACATAGTTAGCTTCCAGGACAGACATCAGAGAAAATAATACCCAGCCCAAAAAATTCTGACAATAGTGAAGACACAGAAGCACTGGAATCAGCTTCCTTAGAAAAGCACGGAATCTCCATTTTGCAGGTGTTGAAGAAATAGCTAGACAAATATCCATCTGGGATAACTAGGCGCAGCTTTAGCATTCAGTACTGGATACGTGTCTTCTGCCTATTTTCTGTGATTATTTCATTTCTGAAACCTTCTAGAAAAATCTGATAAATCAATATAAAGCTAAATTATACTTCTTTGATGAATTAAGCTTGTTTACGCCATCCCATCTGTGTGCATTATAAGAGGAGGAGGGAAGCAAGCAAAGCCCATAAAGAGTCCATTTCTAATTTTTAAGGTATGCCTTATTGAAGCATCTGTGGTAAGTCATTCAGTAGAAACATTGTATCACACAAAAATTGCACAGTTTAGACTTAATTAAATGGAGAAAAAGGAGGCAAGTTTGAACCACTGTCCAAAGTTTGGTTACTCAGAAATAGGCTTATGAACTTGTACTGCTCACAAAAACCTTGGATGCTAGTAAACCTTAACTATACCACTGGCTGAATACTAGAATGGCAGATTTAAGCCTTCAAAGGCAGGTGAAAAGGCTACTAGCTTTTAAAAAATGCTGACTAAACCATAGTTAAACAAAACTCAGTTGATTTACAAAATGAATTGTGGGTAGAAGACAGAGAAACGAGTTTATTTATGGCCTCAATAGAATATCATGACATCGTTTGAACCAACATTGCTGAAAGACTGCACATTCTAACGTCTGTTAGAAAGCATTAATTTGAAAAGAATTAAAATGATAACATTTTTTAAATCTTCTTTGCTTCAATAGCTTTCATTATCTAGAAAGTATGCTGTATGACATGGAATGGACAGGCTGAAAGGTCAACCGTAAAGACTGTCAGATTTGCTGTACCAACCACGATTTGCTGGGATATATTTAAAACACACAAGTCTCACCTAGGCTAAGTATTGAATCAAGACATTTACATTAATGGGCCTTTGACAGACTAACACTCATTTTTTTTATACTATGCAGAAACCACACAATATGAGCACCACTACAAGATATATAGCATATGAATACCATTAAAGCTCGATTACAGTGAATACTTGCTCATTTATTTCTCCAAGCACTACTGCAAGGAATGTAGCAGCAGTTTCACAGATGTCAGCTGGAAATAGTAGCCTTTCATTTAATTTGGTAAAAGACTGTTCCCTCCTATTAACTTCCTCGGAAAGATGTGTCAGTGTTGTAACAATAAAAATGTCATTTTAACCTGAAGTTTAAACCAATGAAGGCAAATTTCTGAACAAACTGCTTAGCTGGCTCACTAGTCTCTCTGTTTTCTTTTCAATAGCTCTCAAACTGCCCCACCATAGTCTCATTTTGCGTTTACCATCAGCTACAGCAACATCCATGTGTCTACGGCATTTACCTCTGGGATTTTATTAGCGCTTGTTGGTGATCAGTGGATTATTTAATATAGAGCAAACCAACTTTTTTGATAAGTCTTTAAAAATTATGTTCAATTATAACATATTGCCATGGTTTAAGCCCAGCCAGTAACTCAGAACCATGCAGCCACTCACTCGCTCCTGGAAGGATGGGGAGAGGAATCGAAAGAACGTAGCAACTCCCATGAGTTGAGATAAGAACAGTCCAGTAACAAAGGTATAACACAAAACCATTGCTACTACCACCAATAATAATAATGATAAGGGAATTAAGTAGGGAACGGAATACAACCGCTTACCACCTGCTGACCAATACCCAGCCTGACCCGAGTAGTGATCTAGCTCTGCTGGGTAACTGCCCCCAGTTTATATAGTGGGCATGACGTGTTGTGGTATAGAATACCCCTTTGGCTAGTTTGGGTCAGGTGTACTGTCTCTGCTTCCTCCCAGCTTCCCTTCCTCCCTGGCACAGCATGAAACTCAAAAAGTCCTTGGTCATAGTAAATATTACTTAGCAACAACTAAGCTAGGTTTAGGCAGTTAGGTTATGGTGAGGAAGGTATGCTCAACAAAAAGCAGTAAACATAAGGTCACTCACTTTTTAATGTGATATTAAAGCAAGAACACCATATATTTTTGATGTTGTCTAGGTGCATCCACCTAGGTCAACACATAGAAGCTGAAGTCCACATCAGCCCACTGGACTAAGAAGTCAGGTTGCCTGTTTTCTACAACATAAAGGCTTGCTTGTGAGCTCCTACTCTTCTCTGCCCTTACACAAGTCAGCCTGTAATGAGTAAAAAGGTAAATCAGAGCAGAACATGATCACGGAAGTATTGCTTGTTGAGTTGCTCATTTTTAAGGTCGACTACCCAGGCGTTAGCTCTCCATTATGGCAATTCCAAACTATATGGCAATTTTTGAAAAAGAAAAACATAGCAGAGTCAGCCTATGCAGCATCCAATAATCACTCTAACACTGTCAGGCTCCAGTAGCAAGAGGCACACTCACTTGAAATGCTTACCCAGCCATAACATTGATATGATAATGCCATACAGTTAGTTTGAACGTGTACAGGATTTTTAGCAATAACTCATTGCAAAATCCAGAACAATCCCAGCAGATACAGGTTCTCTGGTAATTCTTATTTCTCCTGGTGGAAGAATTCAACATCTTCTTTTACAGTTTTTTTTCTCAATAGTAATATCATGCGACAATCAAAGCAGAAACCCAAAGTTATAACAGAGGATCAGCTTTCAAGCTTATATGTGCATGCAACTGAGCAGCAATTGGGAGATTAAAAGCAGAAATTTAAAAATTCTTTTTTTATATTAAAAACCATTACAAGCCAAACTACCTATCAAGCCTTTTAATATAGAAATACCCAGAAATATCTACAAAACACCTTGAGGCACTTATATATATATATCTGACTGGATTTGCTTTTGGAGGATCTCTTGGACTTCACTAGCCACATCAGTTCTGGAACCATCCATTTTGTCAGCACAGCTGAATGAATTACAGCACTGGATATCACTTAGGGTTATATCTTATCCTATGTATCTACAACCTAATTCTGTAAGGTGTACTCTTTGTCAGTCATAATATCTGGTAGCACATAAAAGCAAACAACAGAAGTATAGCTAACCTAACTAAAAGTTACAGTGTGATCAAACTGATTCACAATACTGGAGTGCCTAATCCACCACAGAATGACTTCAAAGAATACATAAGACACTTCAAAACATCTCTTTCTCCAAGCAGCTGCACGTTGTGTAACTATCCCTATTTTGTCATGTGCAAACTGAGCTTTAGCATTGCGAATGCTTATGAAAATTTTGTAACACTGGTAAATGCAAAGAAAACACTTAGCAAATGTGAAAATAAAACAATAAAAAAATCTTAAGGTACTAGCAAAATGGTTTGAAGCAAACAAAACTAATGACATTATGAATTGTTAATAACCATGTATCTAAACAGAAATGGAAAAAAAGCCAAATTTGCTATATTCATTATTAATTTGTTTCAAAATATTCAATATGACTAATGCAATAAACTGCATTGCTGCCCATTATTTATTTTGAAATACAAGCTGATTTATTAAAAAATTATTATTTTTCTTTTTTTTTACATGGAGAACAGCACTCAATATTTCAGGATCCTAAAATCACTAATATCATGCTGGCTGTGGAACACAGATCAGGAGACGGCATAAGATGGTAAACACCAGCATTCAGCATTCTCAATCATTAATGTCAACCAACAAACCTCAGAGAGTCTTCAATTTCCATGTTTTTGATTTTTTGGTTTTTGGTAGTTTTGTTTTGTGTTTATTGGTTTTGTGTGTGTGACAGGAGTTGTGCATAAAGCAAACCCAATATGAGATCTGTCTGAAGCTTACTCTCTACCACCAAAGCAACAGAATTAAAAAAAAATTCCAAGGCCTTAAGTACTAGGCAAGAAGCTGTGTTGGGAAAGGCTGTCCATCTTATCTCCTGTTGAAATTGCGCCACAAAACAACCAAAAGGACAGATTCATGTGGCTGAAAACTCCTGGCTTTTGGTTTCCAGCAACACCTTCTCTAATGCATTCCTAATAAGTGCTTCAACAACAACAAAAGCCCTAAAACAAGACAAGCAAACTACACAAAAGTCTCATGTAAATAAGGTGGATTTTTAAACTGTCTGACAGTGTAAGGATACTGAATAGTTTTGGATAGTTTTTAGAGTCTGATCTAATATATCTTATGACAAGATTACAATGCCTTGCTCATGAACATATTGTAGGAGATCAAATTTGATAGTAGCAAAACCAGTCAAGACCACTTAAGGGCATTTTCTCTTACCAGTTCCACTGCTAGCACCTTAGTTCTAATTTTTGCTCAGCAGCATTGAATTTCCTAATAGACGAGAAGCACCGAGCATGAGATCATCCACAATAACCTTCATGACTTATAAGTAAGGTAAGAAGGTCACAAACACTCCCCATTCAAGTCACCTTGTTGTGCTAATTCAATACACCTAGGTAATTTCTATTTTCTCTTTGTGTTTCTGAAAAACATGGATAGGTTATGAAAAAAACAAACTAATATGACCATTACTGCAATTGCATTGGTTAAGTTTATTAATTTATCACAATTAAGTCAATAAGAGTTTTAGTAACACCATTATATTACTTGATTAGTTTTGAAAGTGATTATCCTAAGAACTTTATTTAATTGGAAGCATCTCAATTTACAAGGTACATTAAATTCTCAGTAGCATTTTAAGATTATTCAACATATGCAGGTCAATTACCAGTAATCACTGTTTCATAAACTGCTTCATAAGAAATTCCAGTACAGCACTAGAAAAGAATAAAAGAGTTCTAAGAAATACAGCTGGAATTCAGCCCTAAAGGGTACAACAGAACCTCAGTTCAAGTTATAGTAAAAGGTCATATCTAACAGCTAGATTGCTAAAACTATTCTGAAATGGAAAAGATTATAAAAATTTGAGCAAAGATTAAAGAACAGTTGCCTACGTTAAAACAGACGATGATTTGTCAGCACTGCCAAATTACTGAATTGCACTAACCGCACTCATGCCCAGCTGCACATTAATTAACAGATTAGAAAGTTATAATTAATTTTCTTAATATCACTACACTGCTTTTCTTCCCTGAGTTAATAAAAACAGATTGCAATCAATCTTTGTTAATTCATGCTGCAGAACAGAACTGCTGTAGCTATTTCCATATGCGAAAAGCACCGCATGCATAGCTCTTGGTGTAATACCCTGCCTAGAAGCTGTGTCTTCTGGCATTTTAATGAAGTGTTGCAATAAGGCAAATAAATTATAAATTATAATTTGACTTCATATGGTTAGTAAAATAACTACAAAGGCTTAAAAATTAATTTTTAAGAAACTTCTTAATGACAAAATTGGAAAGAGGATAGTGTTTCAACACATTTTCAACTAGAAGAGAAGTTTTACTTGTGGTTGCATTGTTGAAAGACTTCATTTCTAAGACATTTTAAATTCCTTAATCATAGAATCATAGAATAGTTAGGGTTGGAAAGGACCCTGAAATCATCTAGTTCTAACCCCCCTGCCATGGGCAGGGACACCTCACACTAAACCATGCCACCCAAGGCTCTGTCCAACCTGGCCTTGAACAC
>JBCJKH010049895.1:36230-66397 GCA_039877255.1 Loriculus beryllinus | reverse complement strand
GGAATATTTATGTCCCATTTAGAAATAAATGACTATTTTGTTTGAGCAAACTATTTCACAGTGAATTTCAGAATTTTCTGATATTATTTACTCTAAAAAGACTTATACTATAAACTGCTCCCTGGACTTGAACTGGAACTATTTAATGTAAGATAATGGCCAGAAAAAATTAGCATGCCAAATACTATAATTATTTACTCAATAACCAGTCAAATCAAGATTATTTACCATCTGTTCAGAATGTAAATAATGATTTTTTTATTTTTGTTAATCTCTAACCATATTGTAAAACATTTATGCTAAGATGCTTTCAGCCTGCTTTAGACAAGATGCAGTAACCTGAGATGGATCTTCCAGGCACACACTGTAATGCAAACAAGAAAAAAACCACAAATGAGCCGGTGCTCACTTCTGACAACCCTGTTCCTAGCCCAGGAAGAAATCACATTTCTTTTAAGGTTCTGAAACACGTCATTTTTATTGGAAGCAAATAAAAATGATACACAATTAATCCTATTTTATCAATAAATAGCATGGAGGCACAGAGGAGGGAAATGACTTGTGCAAGGTTATCCATCAGGCCAAGGGAAGGGCCAGGAATAGAATCCAGATTTCCTAAGCACTGAGTGACATGTCAGCAGGATGCATCCTTCATCTTCATAGCTGTGACCTTGGAGGAAGGGAAGGGGATGGAAATTTGGAATGAAATAAATCAGGACTATTCTGTAGTGTGAATGACTGAAGCCAAGCATTTGTCTCCCCCCGAAGAAGGAGCTGTAACAAGGATCTTAGTGATTTTGGTGACATATTTTATTGCTCGAGCTAAGGCTATGAGCTCTGGTGATCACTTGATAAGCCTAGTCTCCTTGAACTGGGGATAATATTGCATGTACCTTGTCAGGCATTAGCATTTTCTTATCAAATTAAGGGAGCTTTCATCTGGTAACTTTAACATCTGGTAACACAGGTGTGCAGCCTACACTGACTGCCTCTATCATTCAGAATAGATCAGTGCCCATGGTAGCAGCTCTGAAAGATGAAACAAAACAATCTGTCCCAGTGCAGCCAGCACTTAGTGCTGAGATTGTTTCAGCCACAAGCCCCTTTATACGTATCTGACAGGTAGCAAAGCAAGTGTGATAACAACTGAATTTTACCTTGTGATACTTTGGCACATACAGAAGACATGAAAACCAGTTCTGACCTTTACACTGCTGTGAAGTACATACTTCTGAACAAGAGCTATTTAAAAACACAGTCTGATCACAACCATCATGTCACCTGTTTCAGTTTAGCATCAGCCAGTCAAATTACACTTCTTAATCCCATTATGTCATCTATAAAAAGTCACAGTCTTTCTGAAATTGAATTAGTTCACCTAATAAGGGTGCAGGGATTCTGTATAGTTCCTCATCATACTCTGAATTTCTGCTTAGAGAAGTATGTTTTAATGCATAGATCACTACATTTGGAATTTTGCCTACAGCTCTTGTCTCCCTCACCAGCTGAAAGGGTCACTTTCCTATGTTTCATATTCCCCACCTATAAAATAAGAAACCTTCTTTCCTTGTCCTATTGCATGTGCACTTCTGAGTAGTGTGACTCTTCTACATGAAAGCTGGATATAAATAATCTCCTCTAAAAACAATCCAGGAATTTGTGAGAACTGTTTCACAAAATCAGTGAGGAACCCACAGCATAACGATGACCCTCTGTCCATCAGAGTGTGTGGATTTGACTTACAGTTGCACTGCTGTTCCTTCATTCCCAATCAGTTGGAAATGAAACTAATTGTTTCTCAAGGTTCTTCTGTAATTTGCCAAGCTTTTCCTGCAAGTGATTGTATCCCAAAAGGCAAAGTGTGGCTAGGAATTCTAGTACTATAAAATGAACAGGCCAAAATTGTTCACACACATTGATCAGATAGGATACTAGAGACGGCAGTAATTTACTGGAAACCACATATAGGAGTTGTAATATATGATGCCATCTGTCATTTAGTTGAGACCAAGTCCTAACGGTACAGCTTCATGGCCAGTACAGAAGTTAGACACAAGTATAATCTATAACTGGCGGTCAGAGCACAGCTACTCTGTCCTCTTGGGAAAGTGGGGAAGGAAATGACTCTTTCTCTCTTTTCAAATCAGGGATGATGAACTGGGGAAGTTCATCTCCACTTATAAAAGACTTTTCCATTTCTCAGGCACTATATCAGTGCTGGGATGGAGCACATCTAAAAGGACAGCCAGGGACTACTTCCAGTGAGCCAGTACCTCTTTATAATTCCATGAAAAGACATGAACTCAGACCTGAAAGTGTAAATGCCATTCTGTAGCAGCACAACACTTCAAGTTAATTCTGATTCCAAATTAGTTACTATTTCACTCAGGTTATGTTGCTGGAGTGCAGGATGCCAAAGTATGATTATCTATGCCTATTAATGGAATGAATAGTTTGTTTGATCCTTGCTAGGGGTTCTTTCAGCTTAGGGTAAAATTTTAACTTGACTGCATGACTACAAAATCTCTGACTTCACAAACAGGTTCCCAGGATAGATTTTGTGTTTTTCTGCATCACTACTCAACTCAAGCTTGAACTTTTAAATAGCACTACCTGCTCCAGAATATGCTCCCAGAGATCTTCTGCATCTCACCAAGTATGGCTAGCAAGAGAGATGACTTACCGCAGCCAACCTGTCCTACAATCATTGTTAGCTGACCTGCAAGAGAGGAAAGTATATATAAGCTTCTGGCTTACCAAATGCTCATGGAAAAACACCTCATTCTGTATATTGGATGTCATTTTGTACCTTGAGGGATTCGGATATCAATGTTGGACAATGCTGGAGGACCTTCAGGTGTCCAAGTGAAAAATCCATTTGTGATCTGTGCCAAGACAGAGAGAAGTAAGAAACTGAAAACCAGGTTTAGAGCAGACCTCTTTTATTCAACATCAGAGACACTTCTGTTTTCATTACACTGAACATAGGAACAGAGTTAGCCTTTACTCAAGGCAGGAATCTCTGAACTCAAACTAGCACAACAGTTAGAAAATTATGGAAAATTCCTGAGAAAAAAGTAGTTGCTGTTTAAGGTTTCTTTTGTTATTTCTAACGTGACACATGAAACAAGTCAAATTATTACAACACCATTAAATTATATATGGGGTCACAGTTTGCTCTCTGCAGAGCAGCAAACGTCACTCTAGACACGCTGCAGCATGTACAGCAATCACACAGTTCAAATTCCAAGTGGATTTGCAAAACTTTCCACAGAAATCAGATGTCACTGCCTATTACAGTATTTTCCTTTGTATTTCTGATATGATTCTCAGATAACCTAGGCTTTGCTAGATAGACAAATCTTTTTACTGAAAAAACCCCAACCAAACAAACCAAGAAACAAAGCCTGTTTAGGACTTTAAATGGAGATTTCCATGGATACTGTTAAAAATAGGGAACAGAGCCACTGAAGCCTTCAAAGCCTTTCAGCAAAGCAAGGTACAATTTTGATCTGAGAAGAGTGGAACGGGACACTTTTATCCTACCCTGAAGAAATAAAGTGATACTCTTACCGTGGGAAGCAACCTGAAAACATGAGCAAAAGAAAGTGCAGTGCTGTCCCTCTAGATTACTGAAGGCAGCCAGAGGATCCTCTCTTAAAAAAAAATGCCCCTTCATGGGCAATGAGCTGCAGAGACAATTCACAAGCGCAGAACTACTGTGACTCGGGTGCCACCAGTGAAAATGATGACAGCAGATGGAGCCAAAGATTATAGCTGCTCCTGGCTTTCTATTTGAGTCTTTATAAACACTGTCCTTACAGAGGTTACTGCTCTAGCTTCTCCTTCCTGACAAACTCCTTTGCTGTCACTCCACACTTTGATCCAATACCACCCACCCCAACCCTCTCTCAAATATACCTTTTATTTTTCTGAAAAGCTATTCAAGAAGGATCCTGCACCAAAGCAGCATGTCAGATGACAACCTCAAAAAAAACCCCAACCCTGAAAGCACTACCAGTTGTCCTACTTACCCTAAGAGACTGAATTATTCACTCTCGTGTGCCAGAAATGCAAATGCAATAGCAGACTTCCTAAACAAGAACCATCATCACTATAACAACTACCAGGATTCTTAATACTTCTGGCCATTTCTATAGCAAATCAAGAGCATCAGTCTTCAAAGTAGCATGGGTAATTTATTTATTCTTCAAAGAATTTAGATCTTTGTGGGTTAGTTTTTAACTTCAGCTTGAAAGGCTAACTAGGAATTCCAAAAGAGGAAGGGAAGACCCATGACAAGATTATTTTAGGATTGTCTAAACCAAACCCTTTTTAATTTTCTTCAGATCATTTTTCTGTACAGGCATTGGAAGTGAAAGAAAGAGTCTGGCATACATAAAAGATTGGACCAGATGATCTTTTGAGATTCCTTCCAACATAGGCTGTTCTAAGTTGGAAATTTTTGAGAACAGGACTAATGATTTAAACACTTCAAACAGAAAATTTCTGAGTGAAATCTAAGGGAATATACACAACTAATCACAACACAGAGGTCAGCAATCAGTTCTTAAGATTGAAGACATAGAAAAGGTCTCTGACATGAGCACAAGTGTCTTACAGCTCACATCAAATGCCGGTTCTTGAATTTGAAACTGCCATCAGAATAAAAGTGACTTAGTGAACTATAATAAGTGTTATTAGAGTGACCTTCATATCACCTTTACACAAAAATCATCTGCTTCTGTGATGTTAATAGGTCTTCTCATGTGAGAGCTGTAATTGTTCCAGTCCTCCCTGGCAGGCCTCTTACGGTTAACAACTTTGAGTGGCTGTGCAAAATCAGAAAGACAGAAATAAGCAGTAATTGGTGGCAGTACCTGCAAAATGTCCTAAACACAAGCAACCATGTTATCACCTATACAGTTCAGGTTATTAAAAACAGCTTTAGCAATTGCAAGAAATAATCACTGGGAAATGGAAAAGTAAAAAATTTATTCTGGGTACAAATTACTCCAAGCCACTTCACCTGCGATTAAACAGCATTACTCACCACCGCCTGGTATTTGCTGTGATTATCTGCACTTCTTAGCTCTGAAGATTTATCATGCTCTTCTCCGATTTCTTCACTTGACAGGAATTCACTCAGTTTCTGAACACTGAAAGGGAAAAAACCAGAGTCACGCCTCAACCCAGAATGCAAAACTTGTGTTCCCTGTAATGTTTATTATGGAGCATCTCTTTGAATATTTCAGCCACTGTCTGCTGCATTGTTTGTTTGTTTTCGTTTTGTTACAGGCATATGAAAACGTGCAATGAGAAATCACTGCAAGGAAGTTGACAAAACCTGCCCTATAAAAGCTATGATATTCTAATGGTTTGTGCAAGTGCTTCTCAAGACTCCTTTTCTGACACCACCAGAGCAATTACACAAAAGATTTTTTTCAGGCATTTGTTGGGATGCTGACCAGCTACAACAGTACTTTGTTTTGAAGTCATGTGCTGCAGTAAAATTAGTGTCATTTATGTTACTGAAGTGTTCACATACAATTCCACTGAGCAGTTTCATGGACACCTGCAGCCTGATGAAATCCGTATGCCATGAGCTAAATTCAACAAGCTGTGATGAAATATGAAGTGTATGAGATAACATGATAAAGGAATATAGCTTAACAGAACACTGCTCAACAGATGAAAGAAGAAAGCATGGTATCTTCACAAACTGCTTAAGATCTAATTAGCTAACAGATAATGTGCCTTTATTATGACATTTAACAGATCATTATATCAATTTTATCTCTGTACCTGACTTTATAAAAAGTAGTCTGCTCACAGAGGCAACAAATGAAATTTATAAAGGATTTGGATTGAATCATGTCTCAACATCAAAGGGGCTTAATTAGCAAGAAATAAGTTAACCATCAGTCTCCAAAACGATAAAGTGGCAGAAAGCCTTAAGTTCCTAAAAATAAGTTTATGTACAAGAACTGAAAAAATTGATTCTAATATTTAGCTTTAGGCTAACTGGGGAGAAACAGGCAAACAGTGCCACTGCAGCATAGTGATATGTTAGTATGCATATATTAAAAAATAAAAATACTACACATACACACACACTGCCAGGGATTTCATCTTGAAAAAGAGATTTAGTTTCCTCTAATAACCTTATGAGACACCCCACTGGTGCCAAAACAGTGCTTGGACTAGGACATTACAGCACTTCCTAAAACAGATGCCCTTTACAGTTAGCACTTGTCCTGCAAGCAGACATGAAAGCCACCTGGAGACTACCTAGGAGAAAACTGGTTCTACAGTTTTTCTGTCAATCTGGCTGCTTGCTGAGGTAGCTGAGGTCTGGGGTCCTTGTTACAGCAGGTCCTACGAGCAACTGAAAAGGGGGAGAATAACTATGTGGGATAGGACAAGAGGAGTAACAACTACTCTAGGTTCAGTGTCAGGCTAAAATTCCTTAATGAGAAGGTCTGTTACCTCAAAGGAAGACATTAGAAGCCACATCACTTAAGAGTTATTTATATCTACTTGCACAAAGCTCTAGAAAACAGGGCTAGGAATGATCTTACTTTTTTTGTTCAGTGAACCTGATGTTTACAAGAACATTTTATATGTCTTTAAATAGAAAAAAATGATGGTTTAGATGCTACCTATATAGACTTGGTATGCAGCTGCACCTACATTCTCTATAGGAAAATTACACTGATATTTGAATAATTGTTCTGAGGGTAGAAAAGGCAGATAGAGAAGTCCCCTTTAAGTGCTCCAGGGTCTAGAATAGGAGAAAGAGAACACAGCAAACGTAATCTTGGACCATGCATACCCAGACAAAACCATGTCTTTATTCAGCCATTCAAAAGTTCCATTTTGCTCTCTACTCGCTGGCTGTGTGTCAAGGTGGCTGTACTCTCAAGTGCTAAGAATTCTCTCTGCAACCCCTTTGTCCAATGCTCTGCTTAATTCTGGAATTGCTGCTCCTATGGCAATTACTGCGGAAACACAGCAGAACTGTGAGAAAATCTTTGATAAAGGCAGCAACTCATATTTCAGGATGCCACGCTGCTCTACACTCCTAAAGAATAAAAAAGGTATGTCCTCTGCAGAGCTCTCACTGACATTGCAGTTTCACTATTATTCCATTATCTCCACAGGGAAGCTTATTTTTAAGCCACAGAATAGACGTATTGATTAAAGCATGGTTATTTGCACAGCTGACTGAAAAAGCAGTTTCATATTAAACCCAGGAAGATACACAACGCCACTCTTGCTACCTGACCTTTGCTGATGGAAAACTGCACACTGTATCCTTTGTCCTTGAAGAGCTCACATTTGAGAAATACATCAATTGGTGCTCAGTTTTTTTGTCTGCTCTTTCACTATTCAAGCAAGCATGTGTTTGCATGAGTTGAAAATATCTGGCACACGCTTCCAAAATATTGCACTGAAGGATGGGATACTCAGAAGACACATCCAAAGAAGCACCAGCAGCAGTAAGGAAAAATGCACTCTGGAACATTACACCTGGGTTACTATGATATGGACAGCCAGGAAGAAAAAGGATCACACCAGCTCTTTGACAGACTTTGAACCAGGGGATTTTTGTCTGCACTACAAATAGCAGTGTAATAGCCTGCTAACAAGAAGATAACTACAGAATAACTCATTAAGAGCGTCTGGCTACCAACCATTAATACTCAGTAGATACTAACCGCTTTGTTCCTGCAGCATTAATAGGCACACAATTCACTTGCAAAGAAAGCCCAACCAAGACAAGCCAAAATAAATGCCCATTACCAGCGACAGTGTGAGCCCCCAGATACTTTGCTGGCTGTGATCTTAGCATGACAATTTGCCATGACTCTAGGGACTACCACAGCGGCTGCAAAACATTTCATGCCAGCTGCTGATGCTCTCAGATTTCACACTTGTCAGGAGAGGGACACAGCTCTGACTTTGCACTGTCAGGGAACTTTGAAACAGCAAGGGCAATCTCAGCCTCCTGCTGGAGTCTCCTTTCCATCTCCAAAGTGACACAAATGTAATTAAGCAAGGGCTGGTGTCCAGTATCTGTCCTAGAATTTAGAGTGCTCTAAAGACAGCTATATTGAAGGTCACAGAGAGATCCTAGTAAAGTAAGAAGCCCAAACTCTCTCTGCCTCCCCCCACCAGTCAGGTAGCATTACACTGCATGTGAAAAAGCATTAAAAGGTTTTTCACAACTAATCTCTTGATACTCAAACTCCCAGTGAAACAGCAGTTCTACTGTTTGTAATTTCACTCTTTGAACACAGCCTGACACGTTCATAACAAAGTAAAAATTCATCAAGTCAAGAGTAAACATTTAGTCATTAACTTAATCTCACACTTAACACTGACTTTTATGTTTTGTTCATTTAAATCTAACTCTCCAACAAGAGGCAACCTCTCAGGCAGAGGGTTGGAGGATGAGGACAGCCCAGGTGTCAAACGCTGACACATATGTACTTCTGTGATCGCCTTTTTCACTTCTACATGCCTGATGGAAGGAAACTTTTGGGTGATTTACAGAACTAAGTCTTCAGTAAGTTTTCAGTTTCTATGATGTTAACACATGTAAGTTGCATGCCATACCAATATAGCTCAACCCATGTACTATCCGTGGACCACAAAATACTGGTTCTGACATTTTTATCAGCAAAAAACATGGCCCACATGCTACCACCAAGGGAACCATGCAAGGTGGAAAGTTGGAAAGCAATTTACAACAAAATCATAAATAAGCACCGCATTATTTCTAAATTACCACTACAAAATGAGCGATAGGCACATTCTCAGAAGTCTGAGAGGTGGTAGCAAGGATATTAATTTTACAGTTCTCACCTTACTAATGCTTTGACAGTCGACCTAACCACACTGGAGAGCAGGAACAATGGAGACACAAGAATATGAAATAGTGAGAGGGAGGCAAATGCCACTGATGGAGAAAAGTCAGCATTTCTTGTCAGATGAGCATGGACCACAAATGTCTATAAAGAGACAGACATCATCATCAGTGTTTTGTCATCAAGAAGGAAACGCATGAAGACTTCATATTTCATATGCATTTCATTTACAGAATCTTAATTTATACTCTCTTAACAGTTTGGGGGAGTGCTGCATATTCCAGACTGCTTCTGGTCACAGACAAGTGGGCATTTTCCATTCTCACCCAGATGAATTTCAAATAGTAGCAGGTTTGCATCCTGTCCTCTTCCTTCCTCATTTCCACATCACTTATACTTGAAAATGCAGTTGTAATTACACTATTTTGAAAAGTCCATACTTACTATAAGTACCGCTGCAATTGGTATCGCTGCATTCATAAAGACTGTGAAGGGAAACACATAGGAATATTTAGAAACAATTTCCATTCAGACATGCTAAATGTTTAAATACTGCTAGCACTGGTTCACAATGGTATGTTCAATGTTCAAAATAGAAAAAATGCACAAGTATCTATACACATCAATACACTGTTTTAAAATACCTACAGTTTACTTCTCTTTATGTCATAGAATTCTAGAATGGCTTGGGTTGGAAGGGACCTTAAACACCATCTAGTTCCAAACCCAGTGCCAGAAGGAGGGACACCTTCCATCATGCTCAAAGCCCCATCCAACCTGGCCTTGAACACTTCCAGAGGTGGGGCAACCATGTCTTTGCTGGGCAGCCCATTCCAGTGCCTCACCACCCTCATAGTAAAAAATTTCCTAATGTGTAATCTCAATGTACCTTCTTTCAGTTTAAAGCCATTACCCCTTGTTCTATCACTACATGCCCTTGTAAAAAGTCCCTCTCCAGATTTCTTGTAGGCCCCTTTAGTACTGCAAAGGTGCTCTAATGTCTCCCTGGAGTGTTCTCTTCTCCAGGATGAACAACCCCAGCTCTCTCAGCCTGTCTTCATAGGAGGTGTGCTCCAGTCCCCTGATCATCCTCGTGGCCCTCCTCTGGACTTGTTCCAACAGTTCCATGTCCTTTTTGTGTTGAGGACACCAGAACTGCACACAGTACTCCAGGTGAGGTCTCACGAGGGCAGAGTAGAGGGGGAAGTAGGAGATAATACAATGGATTAATGTTAAGACAGGCTTCCTTAATGTTAAGACAAGGCTTCCTCCTCTCCCCCTTTTTATTTTTTTCAAATGAAAGGAAAAAACATATAGTTATGGGCCCACTCCAGAGATAAAACAGTATTGAGAGCTCTCTGAGTTTTGCAGAATCAGGCCCAGCGTGCCAGGAACCAGCTAATCAGCTGCCTCTTTTGTCTGGTGCTCAGTGCTGACTCCAGCCCTGACCTCACTCCTTACCAGAGAGCTCTCCTTGCTCCTGATTACTGCACGCTACTTTCTTTGGGAAGGAAGTGTAATCTGGTGCTGAATGGGATGCTTCATTCCTCATCGGCCTCCCATTTCTGCATCCCATTCCAGCACTTCCACTGGGAAATGTCACCCTTGTTTGTTTTATTTTTTTTTCTCTTTGTTTCTCCTTTCACATGCTTTCCTCAATGCTCTCTTACTGTGCGGCAGAGTTCTGGCTGTGCTGCCTGCTTTCCCCTCCCCTCTTAACCCCCCAGGAGCAGCTGGACTCACACTCTTCCATGCTTACATCTTCCAGATCAAAGTAAGGGATAAAGTTTTACCGATAGCCTTGGTGGGCTCTTTGCACTGTTTTAGTGCTATTTCTCAAGAAACCTGTAAAGATGGTAGAGGCTAGGAAAACAGTTTTGTCAGTAAGGGTTTTTTTCAGAGGCCAAGTGAGACCGTATGAGCAGGTGAGGGGGAACTATTTCATTTCCAGCCTCTCTTTATTGGTCTCAGTGTTGCCGTGTGCTCTAAAGCTGTGACTGGTGCAGCTGTGTGGCTTCTGTATGAGTAGATGGACTAGACTTTTTGGCATTGTGGTAACTGGGACTCAAACCCAAACAGAAAACATTTTTTTAATTTATTTTTTAACAATTATTTCCACTTCTTCCTTGTGTTCATGCTGGAAGCTGTAGAACTGGAGGTCACAGATCAGAGACTATTTAGATACATATAGGAGAAAGGTGTGAATGAGCTTCTTTTCCCAGCATCAAGGTGGGGTTATAAGAGAAGTATGTTTCTCTTGATGTCTCTTGTAGGGAATTAATTACACTCCCTGCCCTCTCCACCAAAGAATCAAGCAAATACTTAGCTCATCACCTGCCTGTTTTCACACAGTATAAGGCCTGGTGCAGATAAACATTTGGGAATCCTACCTGTGGAGGGTTTAGACTTTGTTCTGTGCATTGGAATTTGAACAGAAATGAGACAAAATACCCTGGGGATGTGCCTGTGTTGGCACGTTTTTGCACAGGACAACAAGAGAGGTGCTAAAAAGAAGTTTGGAAACCCATAGTACTTCAGTTGATATGTGTGGAAACAAGTCCTCCTCCTTAGTCTGTCTAGACTTTTGTAGTGCACTATGACAGATGGTGTCAGCCATGAGATAGTGCTTTCCTGCCCTTGACACTTCTTCAGCAGGCCTGAAGTGTCTTTGCTCCTCACAGAAGAGCCTAACTTAAAGCATGAAGCTTACTTTGGCTGCCATTGGAGATGGGAAGAGATGCCACATTTTTGCTGAGTCTGAGGGAAGGAGACATATGAATGGAGTGCAACACAGCTAGCTGCTGTCATCTGTCTGCAGTGATACTATCCTACTACAGTTATACTACTTTAAGCTTGTGGACTAAGTCTATACAATACTAAATCCACTAAATACTTCCTTTCTTGCTCTAATCTCATTGTTATTTGAGCAATGCTCACATTTAAGCATGTGTTCTCCCGTATATAATGGTAAGTGGTTTTTATTTGTTTTTTGTTGGACAGATGACAAAATCATAGAAAACACCATGGTGGCTGGAACAGTTTGCCTAGCACATTGGAAGCCTTGGCAGTAAAACTAATGCTTGACTGCCATATGAAGACTGAACAACCATCTTGTACCTGCCAGGGATATTCTTATGGAGCGGGCTTAAAGCATATTGGCTAGGGAAGATAGGTAGTGGGGAAAAACTGCATACCTATAAAAGCAGGCAATATCTAGTCAGAATTTTCACACAAGATTTTAAACATTGTTGTTCTCATCAGAGCACATTTTATCACTGAAATGAAAAGCTGAGTGAAATTAAGACTTTTTTGTCACAAAGGAGGTTCCTTTCAGTCCCTGTTTGTTTTCATTGGTGTTTGTAATATTTATTTTTTTTAAATGGAAATCCCTCAGAACTTCAGAAATGAATTCATATGTAACATGCTGATATTCCCTGTTATTAACTGTTGAACTGACCCCAAATACTCTGGAGGCAGTTTAACAAGAACTGTATTTTCCTATCTAGTGCAGTTCTGTGTGGTAGCTGTCCTGTAGGGCCCTTGTGTCCCATTTTCCCATAGGACCATATATTTGGTCAAGCTGCTTTGTAACAAAACAAGTCGTGTGTCTGTGATGTCTGGTGGGAGAGTGATATTGCATCCTGTGGGAGTATTTCCCTAGGGACTACAGACCAGAGGCAAAAATCAGGACCAGTACTGAAAGTAAATGCAATGCCTGGAAAATACTGGCTTATGTTATGCAAAGTTCATACAAAAGCTTTTCTGTTAAGTTTTATGAAACTAAACGTGCCATTTTGAGTTGCAGTGGCTGAAGTGAAGAATTTTATTGTTAATTTTCTGTTAGGAAAATGTAATTCTGTGTTAGAAAGCCGTCCTGATGGGAACATTCACCAAGCCATACTGAACAGATCTATTTCCTGAGGTAGGTTTTTTGTACTTGCACAACCTTAGGTGGATTTGAAATACAACGAAATTGAAAGTGGAGTGTTATTTGCTAAGTCATTGCCTGATACAGTTTTCAGTGTCTTGTGTAATAAAGTTCAAGCCTTAAATGATCAATGAGGCCATCCTAAAATAAATCCTATCTGCCTTTGAGATGAAATCCTTAAGACACTTGACAGTAATCATTTCCTCACATACTCATCACTGAACCAAGCTAGACAGATTTAGCTTGTGCAAGCTACACAAATCTGAGATTTCAGGATGCATTTGGGAGAAGAGCATTCTGTAACTGGTGAATGTCTATATAAGCTCAATACAGAACTGAATGTAATTGAAGTCAACTCCTGCATGCTGGTAAATAAGCTTCTGTGATGATGATTTCTTTGCTTTCTCCCCTTTTTTAAACTATACAAACACTGTCAAACCTTTATTAGCTAGGAAGCTCATTAAGTTTAAGCTCTTCAAATTTGCGACTTATCGTAATTGTGTTAATATAAGGTTTATTCTTCCTTTCTGTGCATTGAACACTAGGAAAGTCTTTAGCTACGTAGTAATTTCCTCTTTCTCATGTCTTGTCCCCAAAACACAATCACATAAATTAAAACTGGAATGGACCATGAGAGGTTATGTAATCGTTTCCACTTACAGCATACCAAGACAAAATCAGTGACATCTATGTGAGTCTTGACAGCAGTTTGTTTAACCTGTAATTAAAGGTCTGCAGTGATGGTTGCTCCTCAGGCAACCTCTTCCAGTGCTTCACTGTGCTTAAATTAAAAAAGCTTTTCCTAACATAAATTCTAACACTTTCTTGCTAAAATTTTTGCCCATTATTTCTTGTGCTTTTCAGTATAGGTATGAAGAACAGATTGTCTTTTCTGCTTTGTAGCAGGCTTTCTGTATTTGAATACTGTTATAATGTCTCTGGTTATTCTTATTCCTTTCCTCTTAACTTTTTCTAGTAGCCTCACTCCTTGCTTGAAGTGCAGTTCTCCAAACTGAACATGATCTTCAGCAGAGTACAGCATCGTCTCCTCCTATGTCTCCATGCATTTCAGAATGCTTCATTCAGTACACCCAATGAAAGATTTTCTGCGCGTAGTTCTTAAATATTTCTTCTGGTTTTTTTCATCTCTGCATTATGCAGGCTTAGAGTAGAACACAAATCCACATTGCTTTATATGGATGAATATTTGTGAAATACTGACATATCTCCTTCATGCCCTTCTTATATCCAGAGACATGTGCAACGTAAAAGTTACTTTTCAGAGTTAGCATGAGGTATGCCTGTGTCTATGACCTCGCTGTCTTGCTTCTCTGTCCCACAGCTTTTATTTTTCTCTGTTACTAGGCCCAGTAGCAGTAGAATAGAATATGAAGCAAGAGGGAAGTTTAAGTTTGTGCACCTGAGTTCACAGTGAAATGCGTTAAGTGCTTTGCTGTGACACAAAGTTGAACTCTACTACTGTCAAATGCTACTTACTTTTTTCATCTAAATATTAGCAAAATATCAGCTAGTTTTTTAGGAACAGACTGAGAAATTTAATTTCTCAGAGCTTTTCTTTTAGCATTAGCACTAAAGATGAAATCTCTTCTTGTCTTCACCTACAGTTTTTTGCTAATGGGCACTTATGCAAAACCAATTCTATGACCTCAAGTGGCCACTGTGAAGTGATGAATATACTTTTGAAAATACTGAGGTTATGTGGCTTTCTCACCATTGCTTAGAAAATCTGTGTAAAAGTGATATGTTCAGAAATCCAGAAATTACACCTTATTTCATGTGATTCCTTTCTTCACTTATTGCAGAACTTGAAGTTGCTGTAGCAGTGAAAGAAGAGGACTTGATATGTCCACCACAAAAGAGCATTTATCCTTAAATAATAGTCCATGCTACAGCTGATTCCACTTAATCTTACTGCTGCCTGTACTGCGCCTTTTCAGTATCTGAGGAAGTGACTTTAGTGTCTGAGGCTAACAGAATCCTTCAGCCATATTTCTTTTGTGACCATAATGGTTTCTTCATCCTATATACAGTCATGCTTTTTTTCACAAATAAATACATGTAATTTCTAATGCTCCCATCATGGTTGTCTCCTGATACAATTGTGGGGTGTGCTATTCCTTTTGAAATCAATATTTTCTTCAACAGTAGACCAAATGATTTAGCAGTCAGTGTACCCCAGCATGGAGGATGCAGATATCTACCCATGTGAAAAAGCAAATTCTGTCCTTACTACTACCTGTTAAAAGGAAGGAATCTAAGAAGTAGGTAATTTCACAATCCTGCTTTTCTGTAGTTTGAATGATGCAGTGCAACACCGGTAAGGCTGTAGAGTACTTTGCATTTTTTAGTCACTTACCAATATTCATAGCTAACCCAAGAAGCAGCAGGCTTAGTATATGCAAAACCGTATTGTACAGCTCTAGAAACATTAGAACTCTTCAATAAATAGCTTTTAAGCAACTTTTCCTTCCCACATAAGTTTGGAATCTCTCTCATTCGTATGTTTGTTCATAATGCCTGAAATTTATCTCTTATTTCAAAAAGACATAGATAGAACAGTTTGGTCTTTATCTTGATATGTTCCAAGGTGAAATGCAGCAAGATGGACCTTGATCTGACTTAGACTGTTTAAGCTTGCTCTGGGATACCCTGTGGATGATTTGGGTTAGCATTAACACTGTAGTAACTGTGAACACACTCTGATGTCCTGAATTCTCATGAGAAGCAGGTGCTTACTTTTTAGCTTAAGGGATGGTTTAGTTATGACTACAATGAAGTACAGGGTCCTGCATCTTCAGTATTTGTTAAAGAAACATTCTCACTAGATCAGTTGAAGTTCCACCCTGTCTTTTTCAGACCTTTTATAATGGCACCTTGAATCTTTTTTTTCTCTTTCTGTGAATCCTACTTCAGGGAATGCTCCTTTGTATTTTCTTTAAGTCTTCTAAAACTAAATCTTTTTCTCTTCTGCAGGTTTCCACAGAACTTGAAATTAATACAAACCTATACTTGATTCATAAAGTGGACAAAAATTTCTAGGAAAGCTTGAAATAGTTCTGCCTTAATTTCGAAGCATTCTACTCACTGTATTACTGTTTTTACCTGGGTAAAAACATGTTCTTTTTTAAACATAATTCAGATGAAATGTAGGATAGCATTACTTTAATCAACATTGCAGAAGTCATATTCAAGTCTTGTTTGCTGTATTGTTTTTTTGGACAGGTAAATTAACTTCTTCAGTGTGGTGAATGGTGATTGTGTTTGTTCATTACCTGAACATCAAATATATTTAGATTAGGTATGCACAATTCACATGCAGTTCTTTAAATAAGCATATCAGCTTTAGCTTCCTATTACTGAAGCCCTGAACTGCTGCATTCATAGACTGTCTCTAACATAAGTGCTCTTAGCCAGTGTGTTTGTTTCTACTTGCTGGTCAGGGCAAGCTAGAAACACATAGTTCTGGTAAACCAGCTGATAAACTGTGATTTATTAAACTGCAGGAACTCATCTGGTTCAGTGAAGGTACCTTTAAGGAAGTCTTAGACTATAGGCTGAATGTCTTGCAGTTAGCCCTTCTGAGAGGTGATATTGGCAGTTGGTGAATGGGGACAGCTCATGACAGATAAAAGCAATTGATGATGCACAGGATGAAGTAGGTAATCAATTGATCTGAACTTCGGAGGTGTTCTTCCTTGCTAGCTAAACTTATGAAGCTTTCAGGTTACTGCCCTTTTTAATGATAGTCATCTAATTTGCAAGCTACCAATGGCCATTCTCCTCTGGAGCATGCCTGTGTCCAGCCTGCACAACTCCCCCCTGCACCCTCCATGTTTCTTGCTTAATAGCACCAACTTGGAGAGGAATTTTTATATTGGCCACCGGCAAGTCTAGCACATCATTTTCTCCTCGCTTTTGTTGATCCCTCTCTATCTGCATCTTTGCTTGATTGCAGAGGCATGCTTTTCATCCTTGTGAAAAGGCATCTGATTACGGCTCTCATTAACCCGTGAGTGAAGCTTCTTGTAAGTGTAGCCGGAGAAATTCCTTGAATGCTTCAGAATTGCAAAGTTGCCATTTTTAAGAAAGCTCAAAACTACATTGCCAATTTGGTTTAGCTCAGCTTAAAACAAACTCTTCTTTCTCAGCAGATTCAACTGAAACCTAATTTACAGTATATCTTTTTATCCCTCAAAATGTCTTGAATGTCATGGAATTCTGCTGCTGATTATTGGAGACTGTGTGTATCTGGTCTATTCTGTCCCTGACCATCCATCTGTACTGGTCCAGTTCATTAAACAAATGCATTGAACAGTCAAAATATTCTTGTTAAAGTGATTTTAGAAGCAATCCTCATGGAAGAGGAAAAAACTTACTTTTGTCATTGTTCTAATGTAATTTTTGGAATATAAAGCAATTTTAAGATTGGGAACATGAGGGTTACTTTTTCAATGCTCTGTGTCTAGCTTTTGCTAGTCATTTTCTCCTTTTTGTTTTCTACCTTCCTTTCTAGAATAACTGCAAAGTAGATGTGTATGTCTGTACCAGGAATCACCTTCTTGACTCCCTTAGGCCTCTTGACCTTCTCCGATATATATATATCAGATAAACTCAAGCTTGCCTCTATTTAAACAGGCAAGATTAGCTTTGTTCAAATAGCCAATTGATAAGAATGGATGAATTTATGGTCACTGTTTTCACTGCTTTGCTTACTTCTAAGCTGTTATGGTAGCCACAGCCCAGAGTGCACTAGAAGACTATGTCCTAGTGAGGGACAACTCTCAGAGTCAATTATGGCCCCGTTTAGAGTTAGAGGTGTGAGTTTCAATCACTATTTTGGTATATCATGAAGAGCACTGAAGTTAGTTCAGAGATTGCTGGAGAAGGGAGACTACAAGGTAGGAAATGTGATAGGTACAGGAGATAGGTACAACTGTGGGCAGATAGATTCCTCAGTGAAAACATGAAAATATTTCTTCTCTGGCTTGCAGCAGGTGACGGTGACTCTCTAAAGAAGTTCTTGAAGCTCATATGTTTAGAATTACAGAATCAATTTTTTGTCCTAGATTTCTTAATTGCCTTAATTTTTAATGCAAGGTAGGATCACACATGTTACAGATCCTCACTGAGAGCATTGGTAGCAAACCAGACCAGAGTTGACATAAGCATCTTCTCTTTTCCTAGGCAGTTTTAACATTTGAGAAGGATGTGTTTCATCTATCTTGGAAAACTGCACTGAAGCATCTGTTGATTTCATTAAAACACAAAGATTCATAGGTTATGAGGCCAGAAAGAGCCATTATGATAATCTAGTCTGATTTGCTACATAATTAATTCCTGTCTCACTATGTCTTTTAGGGAAAACAAGATACCATTTTAATTTAAAGTTTGCCAGTAGCAGAGAACACACTGTAACCTGTAGTAAATTATTTCAATAGCAAATTACCCTCATGTAAAAATAAGTCACAATATTTTCAAATGTGAGTTTCTCAAACATCAATTTCTAGCCTCTGGATCCCATTATTCCTTTGTCACATGGGTTGAAGAGCCCTCTATTGCCAAATTCCATTTTCTGCACAGGTACTCATAGATTGTAATCAAATCACCCTTTAACCTCTACATATTAAGCAGACTGAATTTGAATGTTCTTCACTATAGGACATGCATTCCAGTCATTTAATTGTATTCCCTTTTCTCATTCTTGAACCTTCGGTTTAACAATCGAACTGCAGATATAAGTAGCTGCCTTCGCATTTCATTGCTCAGGCTAGAGGTGATTTGCCTCTCTATTCCTGCTCAGGATTCACTTTGGGTTTACACCCAAGGATTATTTTTATCCATTTGTTTATAGTGCTGAGAGTTGTGGTTTATACATCTTGCTGTCCAGACGTGGCTGTCAACAGTATCTCAAGTCAGCTATGTGAACACTTGTACTTTTTCCTTAAATACAGGTGCTTAAAATTTCTCAAGCTAGGTTATGGTTGATTTTTTTTGGTAGATTTGTTTCTTTGAAAAGACTGAATTCAGAACTCTTGTGTCTATTGAACACCCTTTCTCCTCTGTTCTCCAAGTCTTCCTTTGTGCTTGCTTTCTTAGTCCTTTCTTTCAAATTGCTCTTAGATCCTTCATTGTTAGTGACTTTTTGGGTTACAAATAACTCCATGTAATTTTCTCTAGATCCTTTAAGTCTTCTGTCTCAGGGATTCTCCAGCTGTGGTACTGGTCTGACTAATGAAATACAAGGCTGCCGGCAGCAAACCCCAAATAAATCCAGAAGCAGAACCTCTTTGATTTCCCAGAAGAGTTACGAATTGTTACTGAAGTCAAATACTTGAAAGGGGGAGATGTAACCTGGATGTGACTTATCTGAAAGTTGGAAGTTGCTCATATGTATGTGATCATACTCCTTCTGCCAGCAACCTGCAGAATTTGCTGAAAGAAGATCACTGAGTGACAGCTAGATAAAACCCAGCACCAGTCATCAGTTGTATCTAGGGTATTGCGCTACCCATCTGCTCCTCTCATAGAGGAAAGGTTGGGTCAAGATACAGTTTAGTTGGTTTGAGCAACTGTTAATAGTACCCTGTAAGGGCAGTTCTCCTATGTTAGAACCACTAAAGTCCCAGTTCAGTCAAGCCAGGCATTCTCTTGAATGCCAGAATGACTCCATACTGGGTGAAACCAAAAATGCAGCACTGTGCCAAAGTCATACCAGTTAAGAATTCCCATATATTTGTTTTGGCAGGACTCTGTCCACAGGAACCCATTTCCAGTTGCCCTCTTTCCCAGGCTCTCCTTGCACTGGGACAAGGGGTAGATTGTGGACAACCTTCAGTACACTTAGATTCACTAAGAATAAGAGAACCTTAGCAGGCCTGAAGAACAGTCAGTCCTTTTCCCCAGTTTTCTCCCTCCAGTAGTGGCAGGTGCAAGTGATATTTAGGAAGAGCCTGTGGGTATGGCTACTGTCAGTGGTGCATTCCCCTTAGAGCCTGCTGATGCACTTTGCTTCCACAACTTCCTGTGGCAGCAAGTTCCAGAAATTCAGTGCACTCTCTGTAAATAAGTACTTCTAAATATCCATTTTAAACTGATAACCTACAAGTTTCAGCAAGTGCATCCAGTTCTGTGATTGCTGGGTTTGGCAAAGAGCAGCTCTATGTTAACCATCTTCATCTTCTGTACACTCCAGTCATTTTTTCTCTCAGTCCTCTCCAGATATAAGAGCCCTGGCCTTTTCAGACTATCCTCCTAAAGCATCCTGCCCCATCCTCTTAATTGTTCCATTTATTTTCCTCTGTACCTTCAGCTCCTCTCTTTCTTTGACATGCAGACACAGAACTGCGTGCAGTGCTCGGAACTAGTGTCTGGCTGAGGTGCATCTTGCCTGTCAAGAAAGGAAGGCTGTAACACACAGCCTTGCTGAGTCACTGGAAGGAGGTGTATGGTCTGTCTTGTGAGAGCATTTGACATGCCTAATCTGCAAAATGGAACTCCTAGAGTTTCACAAATTGAAAAATATTTTATTCCTGTTGTAGATGCTAATAGACTTGATGTTTCTGAAGTCTGTGTTAGGCAGAGTGCTTTATTGGCAAGTGGAGCAAAGCAAGCTATTGTAGGTCAATGCTGTCCTCTGCTGGGAGGAACTACAGCTTTGTGCCATGACTCCAAATGGGAATTAACATCTGGATTCTCCTCTCACTCTGCTGTAGGGTGTATTGCCTTTCCAACAAGAAAATCTGATGCTGTGCTGGCTGCACTGGGGAAATTCTCCCTTAATAGCTTAGTGAAAGCTGGAAATTTTTGCTTGCTGCAAAATGTGTTGAATTGTGATTTCGTTTAGTTTTCATCCCGAGGTCACCTACCTTAGAAGCTTATCCCTCATTCTGTCTTTTGTATTTACTGCACACTCATTTCTCTGACTTTTCCTGTCCTATTGGTAGAAATAACAATATACATCTCCTTTCCCTTCTCTTTTCATAGCAAATTGCTGACAGCTCATCTTGCTAGCATTCTGAAAGCAGAAATCCAATGTATGTGTGTGTGTATGCTGTAATAGACACAAAGTATTTTAAAATAATAGCTTCATAGAAGAAATCAGAGTCTTCACTAGTGTTGCAGAACAGGAATTCAATCAAAATTGAATGCTAGTTGCAGAAATGCTTAGGTTTCCTGTATGTGCCAGCTCTGGGTTTAGGAGGCATGGAAGGTGGTCGAGAGGAACTACAGTTTACAAATATTTCAGTTTTGTGCCCTCTCCAGTCCCTGCCTCTGTGAGAACAGAATGGGGCAGGGGGGAGTCCTCTCTGCAGGTAATAAATTCTGTACTTGTGAGAAAGAGAAGGGCAGGAGGTCTGGACTTCTGAGCTTGTTGTGCATGCTCAGGAGTGCTTGTCTGTTTGGGGCTCTTCCCTTGGCTGACTTCAATCCATGTAGCATCCCAGAGTCCAGACCTCTGGTTCTTAACCCAGAGAGGGTAAGAGTCCAGGCAGTGAATATGTACAGACTTTTATGTGTTACCACAGAGAGCACAGGTTTCTTGAAGCAAGGTAAGCTATGCAGGTATCTTCATAGCAAGTTTGCCTGTAGTGATCTAAGATTTATTGGTCTGTTTATTATTTTTCTTGTAGCTCTTTAGGAGCCACAGGGCAATCACCAACAGTTCACAGCAACTTGCTTAGATTTTTTTGCATATATCTCTCCTAGTATTTAAGTGGGCTTATAGGAATAATAGAGAAATGACAGTGGTGGTACAGGGTTTCCTGCTGTGGCTAGCAGAGATGGACATGGAGGTTATATTTGGTTATGTATTTTGTATGGGATTTATGCTAGTGTAGCAGCGTGATACCAGACACACACTGTATTTTATGTACAAAAGCTTTTACAGCAGAGTGGGCCTGTGGTAGAGTTAATTGTTTTCACTGTCCTTCGGTTAAATGTTCTTTTCTGTCTGCTTAGCTGATCTACAGTCATTGCAAACTACCCATTGCTGTCATTTCTATACACGGTCTTGGCTGTGCTCTCTCCCTCTGTCATCACGTCAGACTCTTGCATGGTCTCCTTTCTGCTCCCTACTGCCTTTTGGGAGAAGTTTATCTCCCATGGCTGAAAGTAATTGGGGTATTTGTACTGTATGCAGGATTGATGTATGATACTTTTCCTTGTGTCTGGCAGGTTGTTTATAAGAATAATGACATTCGTCTGGAGCTGTCTCGCTTGGCACGGATTGGTGATACTAAGATGAAGATCTACGGGGAAGTGAAATTCGTATGTGAGAATGTGGCTACCCTGGATCCCATCAGCTTTGAGACACCTGAGGCCTACATTAGTCTGCCTAAATGGAATACCAAAAGGATGGGCTCCATCTCATTTGATTTCCGAACCACCGAACCAAATGGACTGATCCTTTTCACCCATGGCAAGCCTCAGGAAAGGAAAGATGCCAGGAGCCAGAAAAATACAAAGGTAGACTTCTTTGCAGTTGAGCTTCTAGATGGAAACCTCTATTTGTTGCTGGATATGGGCTCTGGGACCATTAAAGTCAAGGCCACCCAGAAGAAAGCCAATGATGGAGAGTGGTATCATGTGGATATTCAACGAGATGGAAGATCAGGTAAAGTCATGACTTTTTCTCAAGTAGATTCATCTTTCAGATCAAGACCTAGGGCTGTGTATTAATTCTGAGAACCTTCAAAACCTGTTAGTTATGAGTCATCTTCTCATGCAAACATCTTGTGATGTTTATCCTGCAAAACAAAGATGTGAATGGCTAGGTTTTCATTAAATGTTTAGTATAAACTTTGGATAGCATATCACAGAGGCAATCTATTAATATTTTAATAACACTATTCAGATATTTCTGGACCTCTCTTTGCAGTTATAGTGGTGACTTCTTTGTAGGGCACTGTAATGTTAAAGATCCTTCAGACTGATTATTATTTAATTCTTAGTTTGAGAAATTCTCACTGATCTCCTTTGGGTTTTTGTTCAAAATAAACTTAGTAAAAACTAACTGAAAACTTATTGCTGTGACCTAATATTACCATTTTCTCCTGGATCTTGTGTCTTTAAAGAGCAGGGATTTGGGATCTTGTCATGAGGAAAATAAGAGTAATGGGCACAACCAGGGAGAAAATCATGGTGACAAATCAACATTTTAATCCTGTTCTGTTTTCTTTAGTATTTTGTAGTTTTCCATTAGGTTTCTTTCTTCTTTTGGATGCCAAATTGTAGTCTTAATATCTGAGTCAACATTCAGTGGCTGTTCGTTCGTTTCCTCACAGCTTCTAATTTTCAAAAACGTGTTTTATTTTTAATAATATACCTAGCATGCAATTACCAAGAGGTATTTTGTTTGTTTCTAGTGCTAGGTATCTAACCCAGAGCTAACCTACTCATGATGTACTGTAAAATTTTGTAAGGAAACAAGATGATCAAATACTGTAACTTCATCTTGAGAATATGTGAACAATTGTATTTGTATTCTTTGTGAACCCCTGGGATCTCAAAGCCTGGCTGTATGTTCCTTCAAAGGAAATTTTGCTTGGATTTGCAAGTGCTTTTGGAATTTGTCTGGTGATCTCCACGTGATAGCATTTGGTCCCTAATTTTATGTTTCCAGTTGCTGATTGCCATCAGTATAGAGAATACAGTGCTGGAATTTGCTTCCCTTGGGTTTTCAGAAGAGCTGACTTTTAGATACCATGCAAAGCCTAGCTGTTTGAACAGGTCTTTGCCTGAAGCTAGTCTTTTCTTTGATGATGTGAGGAATTTCTTTGTATTTGGTATAGTGCTCTACTAGGACTTAATATGTGTAGTTATATATTGCTATCTCTTGAAGACATCGATAGGAACATTTTATAAAGGAAGCCATAAATAAATAAATGGAGCTTTGATTTCTTTGGAATTGCTAAAATTTAATTAACTTCCAAGGATAAGCTCAATTAATTGCATTCAGTACTGCCTTCAGTTTTGCTTGCTCACTTGGGGACTGTCTGGTCCCTGGAGAGGCAGCTGCAGAAGGAGAAGAAACAAAAATGACACAGAGCTCCATTTAAGTTTGTAAAAACCTAGGAACAGGGACATACATTCATTTGGACTAAGAGGCTGTGACAGACTGCATGGCTGCTTGGTGGATGAGACTGTAGGATTGACTTTGTTGCTTGGTAGAGAGATTTGTGATGTTCTGGGCATTGATGAGAGATAACAGATTTTGAATTAAAAGCACTTTGCTCAACAAAAATGAACACATCTGTATGTTTTTGTCTTTTTTTCTTTTTTAATTGCATTTTCTGCTAACAAAAAGTGCTGTGTTTATGGTCCTAGTGACTGATGTTGTCTCTTCAGAAAACCATGATACTGGCATTGATTTCTTCACACCATACCTTTAGCAAGCATCAACGACTTTTACCCAGTGTTACTTTTGGTAGGTGTGGAAGGAAGTTCAGGATCTCTTTATGTTTAGTCCTTGGCGTTCTTCCCACATGTGTACCAGAGAACAGTTACACCTTGGAGATTATTTTTCTTTAAATGTGGTTGCCTGTCATCTAGAAACTGAACTGAAATAATGTACTTAATATAGGTGACAAAACAGCCATTTCTGTTTAATGAGCTAGTGACCTCTAAGTTCTAATTCTCATTACTAAAGCAGCCAGGCCTTTATTAGGTGTCATCTCTTCCCTTCTTCCCATTTCTATAACAGTCCAAAACTTCAGGTTCTGCTAAGCTTGGTAAAATAGCCTGAAAATCTAAATATCAGCTACTGCAGTGTACTAAGGCAGGAGTGCAAATGCTGGGGAAGCCTGGCAGTCATGCTCAAATAACCTCTGGCATCTCTAGTCCCCTTAGGCTTTGTGTATGCTTTGGTCTGTTCTTTCTCTCCCCTCTGACAAAAGCAGACAGTGCGGACATGCACACCTAGTTTACTGTAACCTTTTGTCCTTGAGGAAAGCTCCTACAAAATGACCACAAAACCTGTCATGGTTTCTAGGCAGTGGACACTGGGCAGATTACAGAACACACAGCTTTCAGCTGGTCATTGGCTGCCAAACACACATGGTGTCCCTCCCACTCAGACACTAAAAGTCTACGGGAAGATTTGGTTGAGGGTTGCATCCGTGCACTGGTTTGTATACCAGTTTTGCCCTCAGTAACTGGCGTCTTCTGGTCTGTTCTTTAGCCCTGCACAAAGTGCTTAAGGGACTGGAAAGGAGATGGATAGATGCTTCTGATTTCTCATTATGGGATTTGATCTACCTAAACGGAGTTGGGAACGTGGAATTTGGAAAAATGAATGAAAAAGGGATGTCAGCTCATGTGACTAATCCTTCCTAGGGTCAGCTCAGAATTTGTCTATCTCAGGAGCTTGATCTTAGAAATGCTATGCATCTGAGCCAGTACCATCTCCTTACAGGAATAGCTGCAGGGTACAAAACACTTGCAAAAAGTTTAGGCTGCTGGCTAGGTTATTTCATTTCATTTCATCATCATCATCTCTCTCTCTCCAGGTTTTACACTTTTCCTTGGTATCCAGGATTTCTTCTCTTTTGGGAGTTTCTTTACCTATTTACTTTACCCATAAGTAGCAGCTCTCTGAAGCTCAGCCCTCCAGTATTTTTGACTGTTCTAGTCTTTTGAGTAATATGTATTCCACATGCTGCTTTTGAGGAGTAACAGCAGAGATGCTGGAATGGGAGCTCTGATCCTGTGGCTTCGTGACATGCTGCTTTTATGACTGTAGGTGTATTGTCACATCTTCTCTTTTTCCTACTTTGTGAAAGGGAAAACCTCTGTGGAGCTGCAGCTTGTTTTTCAAAATGATTCATCAAATAACCGTGGTTCTCTCTGAGCCTTTAATTTGTGCTTTGGTTGCTTCTGGCGCTCTGCTGCCTCTGACATTATTCCTAAATTATTACTGAACATCACACACATGAAATACCTTGTGTCTCTGTCATACGTGTTGTTCTTTGAGAAGACAAGTATTACAACTGAAGAAAAAGCATGTGTACACGACTGCGCTTTTTCACAGAGAAACAAAATAGAGCTAACTCTGTTAACTAAACTCTCCCACCTTATTGTAGGGGTGTATGATAAAAACGCAATGATGTGAAATTAATCTTCAAGCTTGGATAGCTGTCTTCAAGGACAGATATCTTAATAACAAGGCATTTGGATGGGATGATTTATAGCCAGAGAGAGTGAACTGCTGATTCTTAGCTGCATGTATGGTGGGCAGATGTCCCTATCACAAAAGCTGCTGAATGCTCTTCTGAAGACTATACTGCTCTGGGGTGTGAGACCTGCATTATGTTCCCTGTTTTGCTTTGGATGAGCTGTCTGACTTTAAACCAGTCACTTCATTTGTCTGCATCTGTTTCCTGTGTTCTAATTATATTTCTGTATTATATGTTCTAATTGTTTTACGTGTTGGGACAATTTCTTGAAATACAGAGGAACATCCTCAGTGCATCGTGCCCACATCTTGCTTGGAGCATATGGAAGCTACTAGTTATAATAATAACTGTTCTCCAGAGATAACCTTTGTCTTTCCCTACCTCAACTTTTCTGTTTCTAAAATGGAAGTTAGAATACATAACTTCCTTTGTAAAACCAAAGAATAAATTATTTTGGAACAAACTTTTGGAGATTTATAGTCCAAACTCTGCTGAAATTGAGGCTTTCTTCTGGGCTGTGTCCAGGTGTGTTTTGAATGCCTTCAGCATGATTATTCCACAACCTTTCCGAGGTTTCTGTTCCCTTGTTTGAGAACCCTCATGGTGAAAAATGTTCCTTTCTCAGGAGCTGGAGTTTTCCTTGCTGCAACCTGTGATCAGTCTCTTGTCACTTGACTGCTGACTCGTGTCCAAATTGTTGTATACCATGTCCCCAAGTCCTTTTCTGCAGAGCTGCTCCTTAGCTAGCTGATTCCCAACCTGTACTTACATGTGAGGTTGTTCTACCCCAAGCATAGAACTTAGTATTTATTGTTGATTTACATCAAACGTTTCTATCAGTCTGTTGCTCCACCTTGTAAAGGTTTTTCTGAATTGCAGCCTTGTGTTTTCTCTGCATCAACCATTCTCCCCAGTTTTGATGGGGATGCTTGATGAGGGTTTGCTTAGTTCCATCATCCAGGTCCAGTTTTGGAGGTACTGATGAAATATGTTCTGGAAGAGCTATGTAATGTCAATTAATACACTTTTACTTATCTTTTCTTCTCTCAATTCCTGATACCATCAAAATCCTTTATGTTCTCAGTAGGTCTTTGCTTTGTTGGGTGAATACCATTGAATAATGCTCAGGTTTTTACACATTATTATTTAGCATTGAATTGTTATGCTTGTGACCTTATAATACAAGTTGGGACACAGACATGATGATCAGTCACTGTGTAGAAGAATTCATGGCCTGTGGTTCAAGAGGAAAGAGAGCTGTGTGGTGTGTGGAAGACACTGTATCTCTTAGGAGTACATTTGGGTAGGAAGGAATCTTCAGTTTCCTACACTGAACCTCAAACCTCACTCAGTTATTGGAAAAAAAATAACTAGACTGAGTGCGTAAGTGAAAGTGGTAATGTCTCCTTATCCTTTTCATTTAGGTACAATATCAGTGAACAGCAGACGCACCCCATTCACTGCCAGTGGCGAGAGTGAGATCCTTGATCTGGAAGGTGACATGTACCTCGGTGGGCTGCCTGAGAACCGGGCAGGACTCATCCTTCCCACAGAGCTCTGGACAGCAATGCTGAACTATGGCTATGTTGGCTGTATCCGAGACTTGTTCATCGATGGGAGAAGCAAGAACATCCGGCAGCTGGCAGAGGCACAGAATGCCGCAGGAGTCAAGTCTTCCTGCTCCCGCCTCAGTACCAAGCAGTGCGACAGCTACCCATGCAAGAATAATGCCATCTGCAAGGATGGCTGGAACCGCTTCATTTGTGACTGCACTGGCACTGGCTACTGGGGTAGAACATGTGAGCGAGGTAAGATGAATTTTCTGACCTCAATTACACAGAGATTAAGGTATGCAAAACTAGAACAAAATTCACTGTTTCCATGAGACTTTCCCTGCCCCTTTTTGGTCTTTCTAATGCTAAGTTCCAGTCCCTACTATTTCTCTGATCATTTCATTCCAGTCATTCCCACCTTCATTTCATAAGTTTACCATCTTCATCTGCCACTTCTTTCCCTAAGACTTCTGAAAAACCTTTTCTTCAGGTTCCAGAGTTTCTTTGACTGAACATGATTTGTCTCCTAAGGCAGAAAATGCTGCTGCATGTGAGAAGTGTCATGCAGATTACTGGAAACAGTACCAAGTGAACTTGAGTTACAGAGATTTTTCTTCCATAGGACAGACAACGTATCCTGTTTTTGTCTAGTGGTTTTTTGCATAGTAGGGTTTCCTTTGATTGCTGTTCATGGGTAAAGCCAACTAACGAGATAGTGTTAACATCAACATGTCTCCAGGTTCACCTCTGGTAAGGCAAATCTTAGTCATTCTGACTGGTGATTTAAAGATTTGTGATTTGAGATATGAAGCAGAAGTGCTGCTGGTACAGGCAGGCAATATGTATGTATTCTAGGCCACATGGAACAGAATGAACTAATGTAAGGTGTCTGAGCTATATATTTCTCAAATACCAGGTTTTTCATTAACCGTTATCTTTACTGTGCTGGTGCCACCCTCAAAATGAGGGAGGTGAGTGGGTCAAAAAACCCCCAAACAAACAGGGCTAAGATCACTTAGAAAAGAAAATATTCCCCTAAAAGGTTTATTCTTATATTCAAAACAATCTTTCTGTTAATATTTGGCCATTACATTGCGTTGTGTTGAACTGGACTCGCAGTACACCCAAGAATTCACTGTATACTGTTAGCAGAGTCTTAGGGCTTCCATCCTCTTCCATTACCTTACTTACCACCATGGCCTAATGATTATGGCATATGTCTTAAAATTGGCTGGTGCATAAGGGGGGGAAAGAAGGATCAGGCTAGCTCTGTTAGTTAAGAGACAGCTATTGACTCACTCTTCCTGTCTGCCATCTGTTATCTAAGGAGGGCTGTCTCTTGCTTTACTCAGTCCTTAGACTTCTGTCTTGTAAAAACTGAGGAACGTAACATTTTGGTTTGCAGCCCAAGATGTAGGATGAAGGGTTAAGGGGCAGGGGAGCCTAGAACAAGTAATCTTTGCCAGTTGGCTACCAGGAAAATCACTCTTCATCACAAAGCAAAACACATACTTAACATTTAGTTAAGGTACTAAAAAACCAAAAAACATACATACAACTCCAGGAGAAGCAGATGATTCATTTGATGGTAAAATCTACCTCACATTTTCCCAGGTATAGCATTTCTACATTTATAATGCTGTATTTGTCATACATTTTATACTTTGCCATGTGAAGGACTGCTATACACTCAAAAAGGAGATTACTTATGTCATAGTTAGGAAAGAAGTTTGGATTCCTTTTATTCATGGTGAAATAATTCAAATATATGGCATTCAGTATATCACCTGTATCTAAAGCCTGTGGGAGTTTGTCCTGTCAGTCAATTGCTGAGGTATCTCGAGAGAGGCCGCCCTCAACACCGGATTTGCAGGGAGAGCCTCAGCGTCCAGGAGCCTCACCTCAGAGCGGCAACAGCCACCGAGGGAGCCTCAAGCCCTCGACAGGACTTGGCCAGCAGCCGGCAGCTCCGCTGAGGGGAGCAGGGACTGACAGGGGGGGAGCCAGGAGGGGCGGCACCAGCCCTGAGCGGGTACAAACCTGACCAGGGAGCGAGTGAGAAGCGCATCGAGGCGGTTTGCGCGGGCCCGCGAGCGCTCGGCGTATGGCCAGGGCCCGGTCTGGGAGCTCTGCTCTGGCTGCCCCGGCGGTGGCAGCGTAGGCACCAGACAGAGCCGATGAGAGCGGAGGCTGCAGGGCAGAGCTCGGGGTGTAGAGAGTGCAGAGAGTGCCTGCACTGGGCTGGGGAGGGGAGGGTGCACCATGGGCACGGCTGCACTCGGTGCTCCCTGGTGCAGGTCCTGCGGCAGCAGGGGCTGAGCTGCGGGGCACTGTCAATAGGATGAAAGGGGTCAGGGGAGCTGAGAGGAAGCAGGAATGCCTGCCCCAGGCCCGAACTGTGCAGGGGCCTCAAGCGTCCACTGCAGCTCATGGGGGAAAGAAGGAGGCCGTTAACCCGGGAAGCTGGGAAACAGCCCCAGCGACACTTACCATCTTTGCCGAGAAGGATGCAGGGATGACAGACTGATTGGAGAGGCGGAGGGTTCGGGAAGCATCCTGCAGAACGTGGATGCTGCCAAAATTGATCTCACTTGGGTGCACGTGGACAACTGGTCCTTCT
>JBCJKH010049894.1:6374-19468 GCA_039877255.1 Loriculus beryllinus | reverse complement strand
CAAGGCTCTGTCCAACCTGGCCTTCAGCACTGCCAGGGATGGAGCATTCACAACTCCCTTGGCAACCCATTCCAGTGCCTCACCACCCTCACAGTAAAGAACTTCTTCATTACATCCAGTCTAAACTTCCCCCATTTAAGTTTTAACCCATTACCCCTTGTCTTATCACTACAGTCCCTGATGAAGAGTCCCACTCCAGCATCCCTGTAGGTCCCTTTCAGATACTGGAAGGCTGCTATGAGGTCCTGATGCAACCTTTTCTTCTCCAGGCTGACCAGCCCAAATTTTCTCAGCCTATGTTTGAACGGGTGATGCTTCAGCCCCCTTTATCATCCTTGTGGCCTCCTCTGAACTTGCTCCAACAGCTATATGTCCTTATAACCAATGAGGTATTCCCAGGATTTTGATTATAATAATTGAAACTATTAGCTGCTAGATAAGCTCACTGATCACATCCACTTTTTTTTTGTTCTACAGCACAATCAGTTGGTCCAAATTAACAGCAGATGTTATTCTATTAAATATACACTGTAAAGAAAAAGGCAATCCATACCAATTGTGTGTTGTATGGCTGATCTGGTTTTCAGATGACAGAAACACTGTCAACAGTAGAAACAGTCAGAACACTGGAAACACAGTATACTTACTTACACAGCAGACATGGGAGTAATTGAGGAGGCAGTGAGAGTACCACCTTGTCAACCATAGCAAAACGTTGACTTGCATCCCCAGAAATATGGAAAATGATTGTGATTTCTGAAGGACAAGCTCTCTTGATTTTGCAATTAATACCTGACATGAACTTTCAATTGTCAAATGACAAATATTAAAATTACCAGCTGCAGAGCAAAAGTAGATATCCTCCTTGGTTCATCAGAATGAAGCAAAACTGTTCTGAGAAACAGAATTAAGCAGCAAGGGCAGGTGCTTTGTAAATTCTTCTGGCTCTGTGTTGAAGGTGAAATCACTTATACTGCTTAGACTTCTTAATCCCTTGGCAGTACTTAAATTCACTTGCCTACTAAATGCGTGCTGGTGAGAGGCACTTCAGAGGGCTAAGAACAAACAAGCTCGTTAGTCTGATGTAGAATCCATATTCTTGGCTACCTGCTTCAAAAGAGTACCTGAGAAAATCCTTTAACACCTTTAGTTCCTGAATGCCAATAGGTTTCTTGAGTGGCATCTGTTAACATTCCTTAAATATTCTCAAAATTCCAGAATGCTTTTGCTCTGATCATGTTCAGTAGAGAGACAAAGTCCAACAGAAGCTGGTGTCCTACATTTTCTGATACCCTAACTTCCAGACGTTACACTTTTGCCTCTTTCTCTACCACCTGTGAGGTGGTTTTAATTTCAAGTTATTTCAGTTCTGTTTGTAAGATGGCTTTCATCATCTCTGAACTATCTGCCCTGTTAAAGTCATCTGGGAAAAGCCAAAGCAGGAAATATCAAAGAAAGATCCAGACCAAAAGGATCTAAAGGACCTCAAAAGTCTTAACAGATTTGAATTTCAGAGGTTGTTCTGTGATTCTGAAAGAAACGGCTCTAAGATGAACTTTTAAGATGATGAAGCCCAAATGTCCTAGAATTGGCATTAACTGGTACTCAAATACCTGTTTGGCAGGTACAAAAGCCCAAGCAAAGCCCTGACCAAAGCATGCAGAAGCTTCTTCTCACAGACAGGATCCCAGGAGATCTCCCATGTGCACAGCTCTTTTTCCACACACATGGTGCTGGCTGGTGGGTGCAAGGGCAGGAAGTTGGTTCCTGACCCCATGGGTGTATAAGACCACATCTGACAACAGCTCAGATCTGATCAGGACAGCAATGGAGCCCCTTGGGGAAGCCAATTGGAGTTGCTCCTCCTCGGAGCAGCATTGGCTGTAGTCGGGGACCCTCCCTTTAGGTCAGGATGTTGTCCAAGGGAACTCCTCAAGGTAGAGTCCTCCCTTTTAGGTGAGTGATTGCACACTTTGGATCACTTGCCATAAAGTTCAAGAGTCAGCAGCATAGTGACAAATCCATGTGAAATCCCAAATCTGTAGTTAATGTTGGTGGAGATTTAATTGAGTTTGAATGATAAGTTTAGTTTAGCCTCAATTTATTGGTTCTGTGACAACTAGACTCTCAAGTATTTAAGGTCTGGTTAAAATAACTAAGTACTTCCAACACAAGTAAGATCCTAAACTCTTATACAGAAAATGACTCTCACATTTTGAAGTTAGAAAATACTCATCTATGGCAGGACCTTCAGCCTAGCATACAGCTAGCTCACAGTGATAGTTCGACACACAGTGGCAATGCCATCTTCAGTAGACCACATCTTTAAACATACAAACATCCCCCATCCTTCTTCTGCACCCCGGTTCTTACCAGTTCCTCACACTGGACAGCTTTCACTCTTTTTGCCGTGTCCAGAGCAGTCTCTCCAGCTTGGTTGACTACAAAATTAACAAGACAACAAGAGAGTGGTTCTTTGAGATGATTAAAGACTCAATTCAGTAAGTTTCAGTATTTTTAGCAGAGTAACTTCTAAAAGTGATCTAAAAATTTACTCTATAGCAGCTGCAGCTCTTTAAGATTCCACTCTAAGTGCTCATGCATTTCATGTATCATCAGGTTCTTTCTGATGAGCAGCATCTGCTGGGACACTTCCCAAATCCCTCCTAACCATCCTAGCAGAGAATATAAAGAAATTTGGTCATCCTCCACTCAACTCCTTTGCCAGTAAAACTCTTACATGAATAAGCAGGAAAAGCAAAGCTTTAATAGCTTATAAAAGAAAAATACTTTAAGATTTTAAAAAACAGTAAACGTTGATCCAAGCACCTTTTACTTTGATTAGTATGTAGTGGTTTGAAGCCTGAATTTGAAGACAGAAATCCTATTCTAAGATGACATTTGGACAAGAGTAATTTTAAAACTCCCTAGCAATTTCTTCTTTTTAAAAGCTGTAAAATGGTTTGCCTTTTCAAATAAGGCCTGATCAGAAAGAAGGTGGTATTTGAGCACTCTGAAGGTCCTTTGGCACAACACCTCATGAGATCCTTCCTAGATGCTCAGTAGCAAGTCTCAAGAAAAGATCAAACCCCACATCCCAACCAGATGTGGACAAACCTTAGGTAAAATTTAGTCTTACAGTACAGCAGTGAATGCCATGGAGCTGGAACAGAGTACACTCCAAATCACATCAGGAGTGTAAAGAGTTTCTGTGACTGGGAACTGAAAACAGTCAAACTGAGACCTCATAAGGAAATATGTCTATCTGTAATATTACACACAGAATGCCAGTCATGAATTCTAGAAAACACAAAGCCTATGTAGAAAATACAAGGCCTAATAGAAAGGCCTATGAATTTGAAAGGATTAGGATCCCTAGGAGGGCTTCTTATAGAAAGATCCAGGATGGTTCAGGAGTTTTAATATGAAAAGGAATGAAACCACAGTATTTAGCTGAAGTATGCACACAGAGAACCTAAGAGACCAGCCAATTCCAAGCTTTCAATCTTTAAGTATAAACCTGGTGGTTCAAGTCCTAGAGAAGATACACAGTTCCTAAGTGAGAGCATAAAAAAGAAACAAAACAATCTCCAACAAAAAATAGAAGCCAAAAGGGTACAAACGCTCTTCTGGCATCTACCTAGGAGAGAGTTCAATGGAACAGGCATGCAATAAGCTTGTGCAGACAGCTTTTCCATTTTCTTAATGAGGGATATATCCATTAAAAAAGGTTACACCAAATTCTTTGAGTTACGGTAATATTAGAACATACTCTAAGGATGTATAAGAAGGCCAAGGAACCAGTGACTTCTGCCACCAAGCTATGAACGTAAATTTATGCAACAGCTTTTTAGAGGGCAGAGGAGGAAAATGATGGCAATGAGTGAAAAGGTAAAAAAATAAAAGTTTAGCCTCTCCAGTTTGCACCCACTGTTCATAAAGCTGTCCTCCTATAGCAAGAACTGACAAAATGCAAATGTTTCATAGACATGTTGATGAAACTTAGCTCCTGAGCCTGGATTCATGGAATACCTTCATAACTCAAAATATGGCAGGGAAAGGAGAGCATCTATTAAACAAGAGATTATCCTAAGCATAAGCAAACAGTTTACTTTTAATTAGCTTTTGCTAAACCATGATGAAAAATGGACTGATTTAGGTATGGCAAGTGTTATACCTATTGCACACATGTGAATTGCAAACAGAGGGAGAAATGCAGCTGAAATAGCTAACCCCTTATCACCTACAGTGGTGGCTGGGGCACCCTGGGTGAAGCCACAGTGCCAACTGACATTAATATTTAAAGAAGAATTAACTGTTGTGTACAGAAAGCCCATCTATGTCTGAAGTGCAACTAACATGAGCAGCCATTCGAAGTATTGTAACGTACAAGTAGTAGATGAATTTTACAATACAAACAATAAACCTAAATTCCAGGCTGTTTATGATGAATCAGAAAACTATGCATCAGGAAAGCTAGGCTTTACCATTAGTATTTTATATGAGAAAATGTTTGCCACTATTATCTTCTAAGAATTTAAGTTCCATTTCTTAACTGAACACTTCCCTTAGGCTCACTGGTGGTAAAGTTGCCTAACACAGAAGTGGCTAAAATATAGGAAGCAATGTTAGTAAATCTTTTTTTCCTAGCTTTAAATATTGAACTTACCTACATCGATAGTTGGCTTCCCCCTCAAAAGCAATTTCAAACACTCAGGCTTATTATACATACTGCAGTAGTGTAGAACTGTATTGCCCAGCGCTGTTTGCTTATCCAGGTTTCCACTAAACACAAAAGAAGAAATAATCAAGAGACATCTAGTGTGCTGTGCTGTTCATTTCAGAGCAAGCATCCCTAGCAGCAATAAATGCATTAATACCTTATGGGACAAATATGGAGCAGGAAGAGAAAGAAATCTTTTTCAAGTTGAACATTACTTTCAAGTACTAGTAAGAATAGTTCCAAGCACACTGGAAATTCCTGAGCTGTGGTTGACAAGGACTGAGCATCTACAGGTGTTCATTGAAAAACCAAACAACAAACCTGAAACTCTAGAGATTTAAACCTAATTCTTTGTAAGGTCATCACAGTCAGTTTTCACCCTCCACTTTACTGGCATTTCTTTTTCAAACATGATAAATTAGCTCAGTTAAAAAAATATGTGAAAAATCATTCTGATACAGTTAGAACAGGCTAGTAAGTCCCACACTTCAAATTCAAGGAAACTACCAAGCGGGTGGCTGTGAGGATGCATAAGAGTGTCATAAGAAGGAATGGAAGGATACAAACTGGGAAACACAAGCTGTGCGAAGGGGTTCACAGGGCTCTTTAAAACTGTTCTCTCTTTCCGCTTTCAATTTCTGAAACAAGGTTTCTTGAAAGAAGTCATGACATACTGAGATCAATCTAATACATTTATGAAAATGAAAAGCTCAGAAAATGACGGCTTTACTTCCACTCAGTATTACCCACACTGAACAGTAAGTGCAGAGCCCATATGGATGTAAAGATGCTCTTAAATCTGAGATTGAGACAAAACTACAGACAGCTGACAAAAACACATAAAGGATGATAGTTATAGAATCATAGAATCACAGAATGGTTTGGGTTGGAAAGGACTTTAAGATCATCCAGTTCCAACCCCGCTGCCATGGGCAGGGACACCTCACACCAGACCATGTCACCCAAGGCTCCGTCCAACCGAGCCCTGAATATTGCCAGAGATGGAGCATTCACAACTTCCCTGGGCAACCCATTCCAGTGCCTCACCACCCTCACAGTAAAGAGCTTCTTGCTTATATCTAACCTGAACTTCCCCTGTTTAAGTTTAAACCTACCACGCCTTGTCTTATCACTACAGTCTCTGATGTTATGAAGCTTCATAGTTTCTTCACACAAAACAAAGTAATTTTACATAATAATCCAAAATAAATCCTTTAATATTGCTCAGAATAATAATTTGGGTTTCTAAAACAGTTTTCAAGTTATGACCTCAGCTTGTAAATATTAATGACGTATTTTTTACTGTATTTTATTTCTTACTCTAAGAACACTCCTACAATAGTCAGCACTCCATTTAACATGAGGGAGTAGCAGTAGAATAAGTTAAAGTGAAGGTTACACAGCTAGTAACCTTCCACAGGGCCCAAGAGATGGTGTCAGGAACATGGATTTCAAGTCTGTGCTGTTATCAGAAGACCAAACCTTCTAACACTCCCTATAGACAATGCTACATAAACTATTAGAGAGAGGAAGGGAAAGAACCAAGTATTCACTGACTGCACTTCAATAGCAGGAAGGGCTCCCCATACTGAGGGACTTGTGATGAGTCTTCTGTGCTTCCCAGTCTTCCTCTCCTCATTCTCCAAAACCCACCACCTGACACTGGTGCTCCCTTTGCTTCATAGCATACTGGGGAGGTGGACTGGAATTAATTTCAGCTGATGTTTAACTATGTTGTGAGCCATATGAAAAATAATGTTGTACCATTTGATTTTTTTGAGTGCTTTCATTAAGGTTTTTCACTTCTGTGAACACATCTCTTGACAACAAAGAATAGCTCAGCCAATAATCTAGATGTTGAAAATTAACAGTCAAGAAGATCAGGCTGTCAATAACTTTAATACACTTTAGTAACTACTACAACACCTTTTTTGAAGTCAATCTAGCTTCTACTCATAAATTTATGAGACATATCCTTGTTTTCTACTCTTACAATTTCTTTGCATGTGTCCAGTATTTGAAATGTTTACTTTGCTACTTCTCCATTATGTTCATCTGTATTGTTTCATAGTAATGTGTTATAAATCACTGATCTCTTTTGCTTTACATAATTTTTCCTTTCATCCTATTTTTATAACTGCTTTCCATGTTTTAACCTACACTTCTGTCCACACCTAGGAGCATAAGGGTCAACTCACAGGTATTAAAATGATGCTCTTTTGAAGCATACCTAAGGAGAATGCAAGTGATAAGCAAACACTGTCCAAAGCACTGCTTTGAACATTTACATTTTTTCATACATAATGAAAATTGATCAATCCATACCAGTTTTGTACAAGGAAGTCAACCAGATGGAGAGAGGTTTGGTCAGCAGTCCGGACTGCTAAATGAAGTGCTGTTTCACCTGGCTCCTAAACACACACAAATAGAAGTTAGATTTTTGTGTCTCATTTCTGCAAAGCTTGTAATATCAGACCTACAAGATATATGTTAATTAGTCTTTTATAAGTCTTTCGAAGGAAAAATGTTATTAGGAAATTATGATGAAAATAGTTATTGCCTTTCTGGATCCTTAAAAGACACCATGTGCTTCAATGGAAACAGCATCACACTTTGACATCACAGGTTCCTCAAAACCAGTCTTCTCTTTTTCCCAGCTGGATAGAACAATCCTGAAGAACCTTTAACCATTTTAGCTACTAGTAACTACAAGGGATCCTGTCAAGGAATAATGAGCGAGTTCACATACTTATTGCTTTCTGACACCTTGGTGAGCACCAAGCATATCCAACAACACTATTTCCTACAAAACCTGGGAAAATCCCCACCAAAATCACAGTCCTACCTACATTAAATCCCTTACAGAATCACAGAATGGTTGAAGTTGGAGGGAACCTGTGGAGGACATCTGGTCCCACCTCCCTCCCCAAGCAGGGCCACCTAAAGCCAGTTCCCAGGATCATGTACACATGACTTTGGTGTATCTCTCAAAGGTCGGGGGACTCTGCAATCTCCCTGGGCAACCCATGTCAGTGCTTAGTTAACTTCATAATGAGAAAAAACTTTCCCCTTGTTCAGAAGGAACCTCCTGTGTTTCAATCTGTGCCCACTGCCTCTGGTCCTGTCACTGGGAACCACCAAAATGAGCCTGGCTTTGTCTTCTTTACACCTCCCCTATATATATGGATAAGATCTCCCTAAGCCTTCTCTTCTTAAGTCTGAAAAATCCCAGATCTCTCAGCCTTTCCTCATATATCATGTCCTCTAAACATCTCTGTGGCCCTTCGCTGCACTCTCTCCAGTACATCAAAGTCTCTCTTGTACTGGGGAGCCCACACTGGACTCAGTACTCCAGCTATGGCCTCATCAGCACTGAGTAGAGGGGAAGGATCACTGCCATCAACCTGCTGGCAGTACTTTGCCTACTGCAGCCTATAATGCCATTAGCTTTCCTTGCCGCAGAGCACACTGTTGTCTAATACCAGCGTAGTGTCCACCAGGACCCCCAGGCCTTTTACTGCCAAGCTGCTTTCCAGCTGGGTAGTGCCTAGCATATACTAGTGCAAGGGGTTGGTTGTTCCTCCTCAGATATAGGGCTTCTCCTCATGAATTTAAACAGAATAACACTTTATTTTCTATACATATAACACAAGCATTTATGCATTTAAATGACAATATAAGTTCTGTTTAATTCAGTTTCAAAGTTGCATGAGGAATTAATCTAAAGCCAGATTTCATTAACTCCTACTGATCAAAAGGGGCATTAAAAATATATTACAGTACACATACTTAAATCACAACTTGAACTAAAAAGACTTATTAAACGTCAGAGAATTCACAGTGCATAGATGTCTTAACTGCAGCCCACACTTCAGTTGGTGCTCACACCTTTCTAGGTATCAACTGTACCAGCTGAGAAACACTAAGGAGCTAATTCTGTGGTAACTGCTAAGGATGATAAATATAGAAAGTTCACCTTGTACACAGAGAATTTGTAATGTGCTTCCATGATAAGCACTCTGTCATATTTCAAGTGCTGAGACTATATTGAACCCCCTCCACTCGATACAGACAGGTACTCTGCCCTGTGCCAAGGTAGCTATTTCCACAGAACTTGTTGAAAAGTTTCTCTGAGATCGCTCCAAGTTGTGTCCAAAAGTAATGGGAGAAAACAGTGCTGACCAACTGGTTGCACAGCAGCAACTGTCTATAGAAATGTTACCCACCGTGCTTTTTTCTACACGGATGCTCCACGTCAACCTGGACAGATTTTTCCTAAAAGCTGCTACTGCTTTTAGAAGGAAGATCAACTATTCAGAAGTTTATTAAAAATAATAAATGAATCTGTCTTCCTGGTTGAAAGAAATTGTACTTCTGTAAATGTTTCATCAGAGGCTGTGAAAGCACTGTATTTTCTTTCCTCACAGAGAAACTTGTGTACAGTCATTAATGTGTTCTTTCAGCATCTACTTCAAAAGCAGACATGATACTGTTTGTGGTATCAGGTGAGCCAGGGTTATCAAGACAAGCCCTCTCTTTCTCTAGGCTTATCCTAAAGAAACACACTGCAGAACAGGTGCTGTTCAACATAATAGCTGCACCTAGAACAGTATGATACTATCACATTTCACAGTCCTTCAGAGGATTTGATGACAAGTGAGATGTCTTCTTCCCTCCCCACAAGGATGCCACACTAAGGAAAGAAAGAAAACCCTACCATTTTAATCTGTTATTTCTCTTGTTTTAGCATCTAAGAGATCAGATACAGTCCCAGACATTTTACAAATACACATTACTTAAAATGCCCTGCTTTGTTTACCTGATAAGCTTACCTGTCCAGGCTCTAACAGTGGCTCCATTAGCTCTACCCCCTCTGCATAGACTTGAATTAGTGCAAGTAAATCCCTGGATTTGACAGCCTCAAGTAATTCACTCAGTTTAGCTGCTGCAGACGCACAAGTCTTCCTGGAGAACTTATGATCTACATATTTAGCAGTGATAAATTCTTTACGTGCAGTCCTGTGGGTGTGAAAATAGAGCTTGGTTTAGAAATACTTAGAAAAACGGGTCAATGACTTAAATTTAAACTCACCTTGCCTAATTCAGGAGCTGAGCAGGGCAGAAGAAAACTATTGATAAAGACTTTATAATGCATGCCTGTCTTGCAAACAAGCCTAAAACAAGGAACATATTCAATTTTATCCTGCCTTCTTGTTACATACAAAAATTACTCTGACTCTGAGGACTAAGACCAAGGAAAAAACAAAGCCTGAAACATGATTTCTCATGGAAACATATCTATCTGTTAAAAAGGGATAAGCATGAAAAAGATGCTAAAAACAGGATTAAAGAAAAATACTTCATGAGCTAGAAAACAGCGTAATAGGTTAAAAAGCCTTCTGTGGCAAAACAACACCTGTGATGCTCTCTGTGCAGCTCCAACACCAGAGAAAGGAAGAAAAAGCTCATCTCCATCTCAAGACAGTACCTGAAGCTGGTGTCATTTAATCCAACTGTGTCTATCACCTGAGGAGATGCTACAAAACTCAAAAACTGTCAAGATTCAAAATAATGAATCTTGAAACCCAAACCTAAAGTTTTCTACACCAAGAAGGCGTAGCTTAAATGTGACTGCATGACAAAAGACTGTACTTCTAGGAATCCCCACACGTGGAGTAAGAAATCCCTTTCTTCTGCTGTCCCAGCCCTCCTCTGGCTTGGTTACTCTTTAAGACATTTTACAACACATATATATTCCACAGTAAACTTAATATTAAAGAATTTAAAGATTCTAAACTTACATATCACTTGATGGAGTGGGTTTAGGTGAAGGACTAGGTAAATTCCCTTCCATAATATCATTAAAACTAGTATTTCCTACATTCTTGGCCAGCTGCAATAAGAAAAACAAAATAAAATATACAACAAGCTGGACTATTAACGTGCATTTTCCACACCAGTGCTAAAAGATGGAACAGAACAAATTGCACAATAAAAGCACAGTGATTACACTTATAACATCAAAGAATCAAAATTTGTAAGTGTGAATCCTATCATCCCAGCCACTGCTGCTGTATTTGAAGACAATCTATGTCCAGCGTAAGAACAGAATGAGGAACTAGCAGCACAAACACTGAAACAGTTCGAGTACACTAATCAGGAAGTCACTTTTGGGAAGGAGCTGGGACCTACTACAAAGTCACACTTAGTAAAATTTGATTTAAATCACTGCTAACTTTTAAAACAACTCAAGATTTCAAAAATGCTTCCAGTGCTAATGTCAGACCATACACAAATCCAGAACTGCCTTTTATCTCCTCTCAATTTTACCATACAATGTTTCTGTGATAAGTGTCTTCTCACACACAAAACACAGCTGAGGAGATAAACCTGCTGTAACTGTGTTTTTTCTTTGTTTCTTGTTTTGCTTTTGTTTGGCTGGGTTTTGTTTTGGTTCTAGTAGCCACATCAAATTCCTTGAGTAACTTTAATGTTACAGGGTTTCTTCCATAAAATTAAAAGATTCACCTAATAATTTCCTGTCAAAACTAACAATGGTCATTCTCACTTGTCAAGCTAAATTAGCTTTCATTTTCTTTAATTACATGAGATTTTGGGCTGCTCTGATTTAAGGTCAAGATCAGCTAATGAGAGGCAAAATCCTGATGGCACTAATGTCAAAATGCGAAACCTCCAGAAATTAACATCAGAAGTGACAGATGGTTAAAAGCATCTATAACACACAACAGTAAAAAACCTCCTGCAAGACAGATACAAAAATGTGAAGACAACATTCTGCAAAACACATACCTTGAAAAAATTTAACAGTAAATCATACACCTGAATGATACCTGTATCCAGAACATCTGACTAGGAAAGAATAAAATAATCCAAACTAAAGGAACTTACCAAGAGTTCAGACGTTCCTAACTTGTCTAATTCCAAAGACTGGATTCGAGAAATATGGACACCCATTTCTCTGTGTATTCCAGAACACTCAATGCAGGTTAAAATGCCCAAATTCGTTGATAGCCAGGTTGGATCTGTAGAATTGCAGAACAAAGTATTCAATCAAGGTCCAAGAAAAGTTTCTCAATCGTGGTAAGAAATCCCAATGCATTCTGAAACAATTCCTCATTTAATGCTTTAACAAATGGAAATAAACTAAGAATATTCCATACTTTTCTCCAAACCAAAGTGCAAATTTAACCACAAATTGATACCAACGGAATTAAGTTTTTCAGATTTAGAGACAGTTCCAAAGGCACTGAATTCAGATGTACAAATCCATAATGAATGATTGCATTTGAATACATTTAGGATTTGTTTCTTGTAGAAAGTAAGGCCTTTGCTTCCTGTTTTTAAAAGGAACAGATCTCCTAAATTCCACTGTTGTCAACAAAGCTTTAATGTTTACCTCTTAAATTTTAAATAGTCTTTCTTCATAAAAGATTGACTATAGCATTTTTCAATATGTAAACCAGTAAGATGTTGTGGAACATTTAAGTAGTGCTGGCTAGACCAGGACAAAAAAATATTGCTGTCATGGCAGGAGATCTGCATGTAATGTGAGAACAGATCTTACAATATGAATGCTACATAAGAAGCAAGATGAGTTTTTAATGAAAAGAAAATGCTCCAGACATATTTCCAGACACATACATGTTTTCAAATTACTCTCTTCCTTGATCTTAAATAATAACTGACAAAGCATTAAGTCAAGAGTTTTAAAGCAGCAAGCTGGGGTGCAGGAGTGAAACTTAAAACTTCACTATAAATTAAACGAAGAGTGAGAACTGCAATCTGAATTTCTGTAGCTTTACATCATGGACTAATTGAATGAACTAATTCCAGGATATGACAAAATTATATCCCACTCTGCATTTTTTATCTAGGTATTTCCTATTTGGATCAGTTTTGCATCAGTTAGCATCTTTAAGATACACGCTACCTACTCAGCTCCAAATGAACATCACCTTCATGAACTACCTCTTCAGATGTGAAAGCTGTAGCAGCTGCCAACTACCGTATAAGTTCAGTAGTACTATGACGATTTGACTCATCTCTAGGTTTAAGTGACACGTAACTGACCTGTAACTCTGCACTTCTGAAGATATTATCTGAAAGGATTTCAACTCTGGGTCTCAGTCTTTGCACAAGATTGGGTATTTTTGCTACTGCAGTTCCAATAGTCTCATGGCAAGATAAAATCCCAGAGTAAGATCCTGGCCAGGTCAATTTTTCCACAGTCATTGTCTAAGCATTACTCACTTCTACTTAGTAGCATGCACAGGATCAGTGATGCCAAGCAACTTCCATTCAAGTGCAACAAGCATCTAGAGACAGTGCAACAAGAACAGTTCAAACTCCA
>JBCJKH010049893.1:39772-59863 GCA_039877255.1 Loriculus beryllinus | reverse complement strand
TGAGGACACCAGAACTGCACACAATACTCCAGGTGAGGTCTCATGAGAGCAGAATAGAGGGGCAGGATCACCTCCTTTCCACTGCTCAATATGGGGAGGAGGTAAAGGAATTGGGAATGAAGCACTGAAGTACTTGAGCCTGGGACAAAAGGGGTTGTGGAGGGAAAGTGTTGTAATTTTTGTCTGTTTCTTACCACTGAAATCTATTGGCAAAAGTCAAGTCTGCTTTGTAACACTAACTGGCATGGGATCTCCTTGTCTTTATCTCAACCCACAAGTTTTTTCATCGTATCTTCTCCTCCTGTCTTGTTGAGCAGGGGGAATGAGAGAGCAGCTGGGTAGGAGTCTGGCAGGTGGCCAAGGTCGACTCATCACAATTATATTCTTAAACAGGTCAACCAGTGAAGAAATCCGACCAAGCTGTTTATCATGGCTGGTTTGTTGCAGTGAGTGATCATATGCAAACACAGCTGTCAGGGCTTCATTATGTCATCTGCTTAACTGGCTCCATGGCAGCTAGAAGAGATCATTTCCCTCACCCCATTTCCAACTGCTTTTCAAGAGCCCCTATCAGAGACAGCTTTTCTTTGTCGGCTGAACTTCCTAATTGGTTTAATGAAACTGAGCTGGGCTACCTTAAATGTCTAAAGGATGTTGCTACCCAGGCTGGTTCTGACTGAAACTGGACTGGAATATATTCACACAAACAGCTCCACTGGCTTATCTGACAGGCCAGTAATCATGAAGGGAAAGGGAGGTCAGGTAATCACAGGTCTGGGGGGGAGTGTTGGCACTGCTGCAGATGGAAGAGGCTATGTGAGCTAGTTGGACTTTGCCTTTGATTTGCCTTACCAGCCAGGGAGTCATTTCCTCTGTAGCTTGCACTTCCAGACATATCATCGTGATTTACTACTTGTAGTCTGTGAGTTACCATATACTTGATTTGGGGCTGAAAAAGCCATGACTTATTTAACAGAAAAGTGAGTTTATTTTAATGGAATATTTGTTTCTAAGGTGAAAACTACAAACTTGTATCTGTGAATTTCTGCAAGAATCTGCAACGAGTACTCAATGTTCCCTCCCTAATGTCCTCCTCACTGAACATAATTATCACAGATACATAATTATCACAAGGCTGAGAAGGAAAGGAAGTCCCTGAGAAAAGTAAGTGGGAACTAACACCTCTAAAGACCAACATCACATAAAGAAGAGGGTGCTTTCTTAACTTTTCAAGAAAAGTATAAGCAAGGATGCTTTTCTTGTTTGGAAAGTTAGCAGTAGAGAAGAGGTGAAATGCTTTCATTAACTCCCATTTTCTTTAAGTACTTTCTCCATTCTTCCAACTGCCCCAGAAATTTTAGAAGTCTTCAAGGCTGAACCAAGCCTTCATTTTCCAGTGGTTGCGCAATAAAAAGTTAAAAAGGAAAAGAACATTTTCTGAATGCCTGGAAGTAATTTGCTACCTTTTCACTTCCTATGTCTGTCATCTAACTCAGATCATCCTGTCCAGGCTGAAATGGATTTGAATGGAGCTGGAGTCCTATATAGTTGTTCCTTAACGCTCATTCTCTTGTTAAGCTTCGTTAATTCTGTGCCGTTGTTCTGAGCAGAACTGGCAAATAATTTTGAAACCACAACCACCTACCTGAAAGAGCAATGAGATGTGAGGAAGAAAGAGTGATGGGCTTGAAGAATAGTCTAATCTTAGTATTCCTTCAGGACTAGTCAGTATTTGTTCTGCACACTCTCTCTCAGTCAAAGATTTAACAGAAGAAGAAAAAGCCGCATCTTTCACCTATCAGGGCAAGTCTCTGATGTTGCTAGAACACATGAGCCCAAGGTTTTGATTAAATTTGCCCTCATTCAATATCCCTGTGTAGGTCAACACGAAGCCGTGCTTTTCTTGGGTCAATATTTTATCTGATCCTGTGTTATATTAAATTGATAGTCCAAAACAATGTTGTTATAAATCTCTGCCTCGACTGTGTCCATAGCTGCATTTAAAACATTTACTCAGTAACAAATTTAAAGAAACAAAATTCCTAATATTATACTTGATTAGTTTTTATTCTCACTCTACATAAATAACTGTGCAACAAAGCTTTTCTTCTTTCAGATGTCTAAGTTGACAAGTTGCATAATTTAAACAAAGATATTTGAAAACTGCTTAACTCCATTTTAAGTGAATAACTTCTCCCTCACAAAACCGTTCCATTTTGTTTCTAGTATCAAGGTTTAATTAGCCTCTGACTGCAGTTTTCATGTACTGTACTAACACTGTAACGATGCAGAAAAAAGGGAAAATAAAAAAGTCCAGTGGCATCCAATCAGATGTAGATATAAACCCCAAATTATTAGTGTAAGAGGCTGCAAGTGTTATTATATGAGACATTTTCCTTCCAGGTAACTGAAGAGTAAGAAAGGGTCAAACAGCAAAAACATACAGAAAGGATAAGAGAATTGAACACTCTAGAGAATTTGGTGAGAAGACACACAGTACAGTACATTCAGTAAGAGTGAATGTTGAAAAACAGGACTGAACAGCATTGTTGAACTACATTGATAAGAGACTAAAGCTAGATTTCTTATCCTTTCTTTTGGTATGTGAGTTACGGAGTTTTCCAGCAGTGCTTGAAACAAGGCATTGAACAACAGTAAACAGATTTTCTTTTTTTTTTTTTAGTACAGTATTTAACTCTGCAAACATCTCTGCTGCTTCAGAATACAGAACATCGTTATATCGATATGACAACAGCACACTGACACACTGTGATGAAATTTGGTTGCTGTATCGTGAAACACCCATACTGACATTTTACCCAATGAACAGTGTTTCACTGCGAAAGAATACACACGGCAAACCATTGCAAACTGCAGGTGTCTGTGTTTCCAAGAACAAAAGATCATCCCTGAGAAACCTGCCTGATCTAGAACTAGGAAACCCAGTGCTATGACAGTTCAGGTAACCCCATCATTAAACAACAGTCAAAGAAGAACCAGTTTTCTGTTCTGGAAGCTCAGCATTAACTGAAAACACATTCTTACATGCTTCCCTGAAAAATCCCAATTCACTGCTGACAACTAAAGCCCATGTGATGCAAATCTGGTAACAACCAGCTTTAGCATATGCAACTCACTAATACATGCAAGGGAGGGATGAATTCTAGCAGTCAGTTTTGCAGTTTTCTGACTTCCGTTTTTTTTTTTTTCCTTTTGATAGAAACAGAGACCTCTGCTCCTCTGCAGTTTGCATGGTTCTTCATTTAGGAATAAGTGACACAAGTCAAACTCTTACCTCCTCATACACTCCAGAGCCTGGGTGAAGACCTGTGGAGCCATTCCATGTTCATGCTGTAGGATCAAACACTGCTCTAGGGTGACCGACATGGCAGTCCTATCCTTGGCACTTTTACAGCTTGTAAATCGAACACCATTTAGTCTGCGGCATATCTAGAAATGGATATACAATTCATCATTCCTTCCTCATGCATAACTTTCTGTCAGAGAATACACCTGTACTTCTCCTTAGAAAGACACAAATATTGTGTAGGACTGATGTCAAAAAGTTGTTATCTTTGAGAAAGCAGAGCTTTGTTGCATGAGTTGTAGGGAAATTACTGATGTGGAAAATACATTTTATCTCCCCATATCTTATTCTAGAGGAAGCTTAACCTGTCAACATTTCCAAGCTTTGTGCAAGCAAATGAAAAAATGGGAACATATCAGTAATAAAAGATGTATCCATAAAGAAAATCAGCTGAACTATGCAGAGATGCTTAGATTAATAAATACCTCAGCAGCTTGCCAAAGGATATCAACATTCTTATTTTTCCTTGCATGTACATTTTGTCCCAGGAATCTTAACAGTTCAGGCAGGCACGTCTGACTACGAGATCGAGGTAGACCTGTAAAACAGACAAAACCAACTCCACTTACTTATCTGTATTCAACACTTCCACAAGATAAGCTGCGTGGAAAGCGCTCCTACATGCCTGTTGCAAATACAGTCATGTTTTCTTGAGTCAAAGCTTGTAAGCTTTGTAATTAAATTCTTAATTACTTAGCACCACCAATAAAACAAATTCAATTTTAATTAATATCAACTGGAAATGCACATTCTTTTAAAACTTTAGGGGCTCAGGATCTGATAGCAATATAATAACAGAGTGAATAAAGGGAGTAAGACTGGTGGAAGGGTACAAGGCACAAATCGTATGAGGAGCAGCTGAGGGAACTGGGCTTGTTTAGTCTGGAGAAGAGAAGGCTCAGGGGGGACCTTATCACTCTCTACAACTGCCTGAAAAGAGGCTGTAGTGAGTTTGGGGTCAGTCTCTTCTCCCAGGTAACAAGTGATAGGATAAGCGGTAACGGCCTCAAGTTGTGCCAGGGGAGTGCTAGACTGGATACTGGGAAAAATTTCTTCACTGAAAGGATTATTAAGCATTGGAGCAGGTTGTCCAGGGAAATGATGGAGTCCCCATATCTGGAGGTATGCAAAAGACATATAGAGATGGCACTTAGGGACATGGTTTAGTGGTCGACTTGGCAGTGTTAATGGTTGGACTTGATGATCTTAAAGGTCTTTTTCAGCCTAAATGATTCTGTTCCATGATTAGCAATACTGTGCATATACTGGTCTGCTCTGCTTGAACTCTACACCTAGAAAGAAAGTAATACCTGTAAACAAAAACATGACACAGACCATCTCCCCAGGTATTTCTGAAGACAAGGACCTAATGAAACTAAGACTTAAGAAATTCTGCAGTGCTTAGAATTAAGAGCACAGAGGACAGTGGATCTGGAATCAACTTCCCTTCTGTATTATTCTTGAAAGAAACATTATCTACAACCTGCCAACAGGTACTTCACTAGGCCTCTTGCCCCCAAGAATAATCCATTTGTTTTTTCTTTTTCCTCTACTTACCACAGACTACATCACTGGCAGGTCATAATAACCACCTGTTTTACAGTTAAATGTAAAATGTTATTCTCTCTTGAAAAGGGTTTATGGAAAAGTGTGTTCCACTTTGTACATCATAAATATCGCCCCAGAGGAAGTACAAAACACCCTCAGACCGTCCATATAACAAGCAGAACCCCAGGTTTGTCTCAGTTGTCCACAGAGCAACTTTAGCACTTTTGCTGCTGGGGACACCATTATAGCTTTTTTTCCATACTTTAAACAAAACTCCTGCTAAATCCTTATAACCACAAACCATCTGTCCAAGCTGGATTGCAAAACCAGATACAATATGTCTACATTTACTCAGAACAAACAGCGAAGCAGAAGGAAGTTTTGGCATATGGTGGGGTTTCCCTCTTTGTAGTATCCATTTCACGTGGCAGGGATCAATGTAATGACAAGTAACCAGAGTAAGGGAGAACATGCAGATGGACACAAGATTGTTTTGTTTTCTTTCACTATTAAGAAGCATGTCAATGCCACCCGTCCAACACCGCATGCCAGCCTTATTCACAACTTCCAGTTACTTGAAGAAAAACCTTTAGTATAAGGCATGTTACTGGCAAATGGGAAACTCAAGGTCATGGCACCAGTGCTCTTTAAAAATAGAGGAAAATAAGTATAAAATCAAAACAGTTTTAAAGACATGAAACGGGAAGGAACAAATGACCGGGTACAAGCCAGACTGCAGGGTTAAACAGAGTTTCAAGGGGAAAAAAAAAAGCAAAAGCTAAAAGACTATTGGATCCACACCAGAGGTCTGGGGACAAGGGAAGGGACCGAAGTAAGAAAAAACAAAAGGCAAGCAAAATCAAAGAGGAGAGAAAGGAGCTGAATGGAAGCTATTAAGGAAGATTAGAAAGAAAAATCAAGTAATTGAGAGAAAAGTAGAACAAAAATCACTTTAAATTGATTAACTTCTGAACTTTACAAAAAAGTCTAATACTAGAATACTGTAAATAAAAAGTTAAATTTTCAGAGTGAAAATGTCAGAGAATTAATTGTGCAGGATTATGAATGCCTGGAATGAGGGAAGCAGCTTTTGCTCTCAGCTGCATCAAAAATATCAAGGATAACTGGAAGTACAATAACATACTTTAACATCAGAATTCTTACTATCCCGTTGCATGTTACTGCATTTGTATTTCTGCAATAAAATTGCAATTGTGGGACCCATGAAATTAGTTTACGAGAGGTTTGATACTAATAACAACAAATCAATGAATTTTCTCCATGTGTGGTCACACGTAAATAACATTTATGGCACTGCCTCCAAAAACACATTTAAGAAGCAAGAAATTTTCCTACGTAGCCAGTAAAATTCAAGCTTGTAGCTATTATCTCTCTTTTCCAGGTGCTAGACTTCTCTGTTGGTGGCTGCAGATGCAACTATTATAGGAAAGTGCCAAAGGATAAGCAGAGGGAAAGTGATTAAGTTCCTAAAAACAGGCAGTTTTTCTCTGTCTAGGTTATCATAAATGTAGAGAATGTGACCAAAAACTGCACGTAAAAGTGCTGCTGCTATAACCTGTCATTTTTATGCCTGTCCCTCACAGCAATCTAACTCCCTAGCTGTATATTTATACAGTACATAATGCCACTTAGAGATATAAAGTAACAGTAAGCTGAAAAAGGAAAGTTAATCAGACTGACCTTTAAAGCTCTTGAATCTATTCTACTTAATACTGAAGTATTAAAAGAGATTTCTTGGAAGTAACTAATGTAACATATAACAATTTACATGAAGCAAAAACCAGTCTGAATTGTCCTGTTCAACCAAATTTGCCACTAATTACCAAATACTTACAATCATCAGGCAAAACTTCCTTAAACTGCTCAAAATACGAATTCAACCGCACTAAGCTTTCCATGTTAATTATTTCTTGCAATGAAGTGTCTCCAAACCTTTAAAAGATGAAGAATGGAACAGTTAAGCCCAAGGTGAAAGGCTTCTCCTCTTCTTTCAAACAGTGGCACTTGGCAATATGACTACTAGCAAACAGTTCAAAGAGTCATTCCATGAAATTCCTAACCATACAAATGCCAAGTAAAGTGTAACAGAGAAGTGTTGTAGTGATTCATTACAGAAAAAGAAAATACTTGAGTGTGAGGTGAAAAGTGGGAAGGAAGGTGAAAGAAAAATCTTGTACAAAATAGTATTTAAAATTCTTTGGCTTTTGTGTATCTCTTTCAATATTAAATACCTCTCTGGTAAATTATTTCACCCAAGTTCAAACATTTAATAATGGATTTATTAGTTTAGTTCATAAGCTATTAGTAACCATAACATCAGTAGATAGGATTCAGAACTTTGACCTCAGAAATGTAAATGAGAAATATGGATCTAGGAGTAATAAACCATGAATGTAATAAATATCGTCAACAATGCATCTCAGCTAACTATAGCTACATACATAACATAAACAGACAAGAGTACTGACATCTGTAACAATGTTAGTCACATTTACAGGCAATAGAGGACAGCAATAACTGCTGGATAACTGCTAGTTATCCCCCACTATACAGTCTACCCTGGTACCAAGGCTGTTGTCCAAACATGCATATGCCTTATCTCACTGAAGTTCTCCATCAGAGCACTGATCTGTCAACGTATTATTTACAGGATATGGCCATAACAGAGGTGTCTCTTTCCCCAGCAAGTATAATTATATATTTCAGCTTTCTAAAAACAGTGCTGTATGACATAAGTACTGCAAGGAGATGTTAAAACAAAGGTCCACCTAGCCCATTATCCAGTTTTTGACAGTAGCCACAAGAGGGTGCTTTAAAACCAAGAGGGCAAATACACATCAATACTCAGAATGGTTTCTCAGCGTTTAGTGATCTGTCACTCACACAGGTCCAAAGGCACAAGCAGCTCCGTGCATTAAACGCTCATGATAGATTTCCTTGTCTGTAAATTCACTTCTGAACCACATAAACCTGCACTAGACTCAAACCCATGAGGCAAAATGCCCCACAGCTACATGCCATATAAAGAAGGACCTCCTTTTGTTTGTTCTGCATTTGACAGCTTCATTTAGTATTCCCTTGTTCGCCTACTGGAAAAACTGAATCACTGTTAGTAATGCAACACTGTGACTGCATAGAGACATTCCTCCATCAGAACAGGAGATTGCTGAGCTGCCATTAAGGTTGAGCTTGCATGACTGAATACATACTTCTCTGCTAGGGTTTGCTGCTCATTGATTCCTACGTTGAAAAGAACAGGCTGAACCCTCAATAACATGCCACTTTGAATCTCTCGCGGCAACAAATCAAACAAGGCGCTTGGCAAGGGGATCCTCACATTAAATCCATCACTGCAAATAAATAAACAGCCATTAGACATGAAGATCAAAAATCTACATTCTGAGAGTGTATTATTTATGGAAAGATGGATAACATCTGGAACATAATACAATTATTAAAAAAAGTCAAAACTGAGGACTTTAAGGAACTGCCACAGCTTGTTCCTAATCAGAAAAGCTATTCTAGTTCAAAAACAAGCCTCCACAACCTGTAGTGTTGATTTTACATTCTCATGGATATTTCAATCAGATTTCCAGTTTCCTGAACAAAGCTGATTTTGTTCTGCTCATTAATACCACAGCTCTTCTACAGCTTGGGTAGAAAGAGACAAATTTTGGCATGTCCCCATCTCATAAAGAGCAAAGTATATTTGTTTTGCTTTGTTTACCGATTTCCAGTGATAACTGGCAGCATGTCAGTAGATGTATTTGATGTGGCCTGAGTTACTTTAAAGGTTACATTCCTCAAGTCCATGATTCCCAGACTCATGTCCTCCAGCATTGCCAGCTCCTCACCTAAATCATGGAAGAAAAACTGAATCGTAATCATTACTCATTTATGTACAACTTCCCTTTATCAATTTGATTGACAACTGTAGGTCACCGCTCTCTTAAAGGTCTATGGACAAAGAGGCTCTGGAGACCAGGCTTTCACCTTGACCTGCAGACTGCAGACAATGTCATCATTGACTTTATGAATTTGGGAAACACCAATTATCTAGCACAGTCCAGACTATTGTTGTTCAAGTAAATTATATATGCTGATTTTCCAATTTAGATGATGCTAGTAAGTACTTCTCTGCATTGCCACACACATGATATCCTTTGGGTTGGAAAAGTGTGTTGGAAAAGTTACAAGATATTCTGCATTTGTTCAGCAAAGCATTCCCTAACTGATATCCACATGGCTGTTCAGACACAGGACTGAAACTTTTTGAACAAAGCGCTATCCCTTTTTGTATTCTCTCTTTAATCTGAATTTGTGCTGTAAGATTACAGGAGGCCAAAGAAAGTCAAAAAGCATTATTTTGGGCACGGTTTCTCCCGGCTTACCAAAACTTTAATCTATTTCTCTTCTGAAAAAAGAATCACTGAGATAATTTTACTTTCTTAAAACCTTTGACATCACAGAATCATAGAGGAGTTGAGGTTGGAATAAAACAGGGATAGTTTCTCTTTAGAAGTAATTCAATTAAATGTGAAGAACTTCAGAGTTGTTAGCTAATTAAGTGCTTTAGATATAATGTGCTTTTGCATTTCAGTTTTCAAAATTGTTTTGTAGCTGAGCTGCAGCTTGTCCAAAACACTCGTATTCTGCCAATTTAATGCAGAATTTGCTGGCTCAACAGCTAATACCACCCACTTGCCCTGTGCCTTTACCATAAGTACTCAGCAGGCTCTCAAACTGCGCCAGCAAGCCAATGGTGTAGAGTTGTCTTAGAAATCCATCATCATGCAGGCAGTTCCTCAGCTTGATAATGAAACCACAAATGAGAGCAGTCAGCTGTGGGAGAGAAAACACACAAAAGTGAAATTATTCAAGGCAAAAAAGGCTCTTCAGCTCCAAGCAGAAACAATATCACATATAAGAAGTGCCATAAAATCTGTCAGACTGATGCTCCTTTCCCTTCAATGCCACTGTTTCCCTTACAGCTGAAAAGAGACAACTGACCAACAAAAGTCCAAAACATTCATAAAATCAGATTTAGAGCACACTGCCTTCATGTTGCAAAAGCTCTCCCAAAATGGGAATGCTGTTGATCTTGCATCTGTTTGTTTTCTGCATACAATCACTTGTATTAGGTTCTACAACTTACGAGTTACAAAAAAGTCTTCTTGGAGAATTGTTCTAGTTACAGATGGAAAAGCACCACAGCTAGTTCCAGGCCATAAATTTGATAGAATGAATAAATTATTATTTTTTTTTTTTTTAAATGCCATCTTAAGACAGCTTTAAAATGCAGTATCTGCATTATGCAAAGATTCCAATTCTAGTGTTACAAGATATTCAGGACAACATCCTGAAGACCCAGTACTAAGGTCTAAGATTAGTCTTAATCTTAATTAAGACTTAATTAAGTCTTAAGTCACTCTGCCAATAAAGGAATTTCCCAGGTGATTGCCACATACTATGTACAAAGGTGTACGACTTTGTTACAGAGTTAAATAGAAGGGAATAAAGTTCTGTTTATGATGGGTAAACATAACCAAAGCACTGCCTTTAAAAATTATCTGCACTATGAAGTGGGCTTTGCATAGAAAAAAATCCCTGAATTTATTTCTATGACACATTACATGTTTGGACAACAGCCCTACCAAAGAGATAAGCTGTTTGAAATAAACGAATGAGATACTGATTTCACAGGGAAGTAGACACACTACAGAAATGTAGTGGGCAGAAGAAATGTAGAAGGCTTTTTAGTGCAGCTACCTGCTAATCAGTGAAAGAAACCCCAGCAGGCCCAGAAACAGAACTTCCGGGGAAAAGAAACCCAGTACTCATTTTCCTCCCTGTAGCTAGACTTGTCTCCTTAGCCACTATAGGTCCTGTTGGTTTTCCCAATGCAAAAAACAACAAAAGGTAGCTGAGGGAGTACACTTTCCATCTCCCGGTTTTAGTTTGGTGGCATTAGAAGGCAAAGCAGTATATAGAAAGCAGTATACTTTCACTAGTTCTGGAATAATTTTTTGTTTAAAATAGTGAATGTATATCCAAGGGGACACTTCAGTTATATATTGTCAAATCCATGTAAACGACCAGTAAGAACAGGATCTCCTGTGAGAGGAGATCACAGCGTTAAACCTGAGAGTAGAACAGATATGAAAAAATCTGAAAACAGTAATCTTTCAGATTTCATACAGACCCCACCACATGTCAAAGTGCAATCAAATCATCCATATTTGCTTGCTTACAGTTTGGCAGAAGACAACATCTCTGCGATACTGAAGGCTCAGGCAGAGCCCTATTGTCGGGGCACTGTCCTGCATTAATAAAAAGACCATGGCTTTCTTTGCCTTGTCACTCATCATGGCTACACAGTCTGTGAGTGTTGTCAGCAACGGATAAAGAGCTTCGCTCCATTCACCTGGTTAAAAGAAAATAAAACAGCAGCAGTGTAAGCACTTTATTTGAAACAAACAGACATGCATTAAGAAGAAACTTCATGTTGCAAGTTGAAGTTGTTGATAACTCACACTTAGGCTGATGGTTACTCCTTGCTTGTTATTAATTAAGTAATCTTACAGAGTGGTTACCACATGAGGAAAATATGGAGAATTCTACTCCGCAAGGCTGTTATGACTTTCCCAACTCCCAGATTTGTGCCCACAGAACAGGCTATATAATAGTTCATTTGGAAAGCATAATAGGAACACAAATATCTACATACACAAGTGTATATAACTGTGTGTGCATGTTCAAACATACCCTTTCATAGTGTGTGCATGGACAGACATCATGAAGTTGATCACAGAACAGAAATAGTGAACATCTGCTTAGCCATTTCTGTCAATGAGATTTCTCCCAAATATCTTGCCTTTGAATTTTTTGTGGACTCACAGGTGTATCATTCAACTGCCTCACCATCTTACTGATCCTTGTTGCACCTCAGTAAGGTAAGACAATGCTTATCTCCCATTTGCGACATAGGACTAATAAGGCAGAGAGGTGAAAAAATTCATGTAGGTACTCTTTTAAGTGTCTTCTGTCTGCTGAGTTGCTTTGAAGGCTTAGAGCTAGCTAGCAAGAAACACTGAGTGATTACAATGGGAGTTAGCCAGATCCCTGGAAGTAGTCCAGACCTTGACTTTCACTGAAACACACAAGATACATCCCAGAGAGAATCTGTTCAAGGTCCTAAACAGGAAGCACAGAAATGAAACCGGGTTGCCGAAGTCCTATTTTAGTGCGCCAAACACTGTGCCCTTCCTTTTCCCTAAGAGATTGCTCTACCTTAAAATGCCCCACAAGCTCAGTTTCTTTTCTTTCCTTCTTTCATCTTCTGTCTTAATCAAACACCAACTAAAAAGCCCCATTTCTATGACTGTATGAAAAGTTACTCAGATGCTATACCAAAATCCATTCTGTCTGCAACATAAAAAGAAAATAGGACAGTGCTTTGGTTTTGCCCTACTTAAGTAAGGTAAAGTTGAAACAGAAAAACACCTCTCTTTTTAAAGAGAAGGACAGTGTGTTCAATTTCTAAAAAGCACCGGAGCTCACAAACAGAACACACACAACCCCCATTCTAAGTTGGCTGTAGGAAAAAGGCAACGTACAGATCAGAACCTGCATGAATAGGGCACTTCATGTCCCTGAAAGGAAGTTGTTTGGGATTTTGCCTCAAAGCAGGACTAAGAGCTAGTAATAATGAACATTTCTTTGATAAGCAGCCAGTGAGGTGAACTCTGGAAGTCTGCTAACAGAAACATAACTGACAAGATTACCAAAACTATCCTTTCTGCTTTTGTTCTATGTGGTAGATAGATAACCTAATAAACTACAAAAAGGGGAAATTGTTTGGCTCTGTTCCATTCCATTATAAAAGAAAAAAGCAGGAAACATCAAAAGAACAGGCAAGGAATTGCAGCTTGTTTTTTATATTCTACTAAGTATTTTCTCTCAAAATAAATCAGATGCCATAATACGGCCCCATGAACACTTAAAAAGCAAAACACAGATGATACAGTGTTTCTCTTACTGCATTTAAGAGCTTTTCTATAAACAAATGAGAATGGGAAAAAGGACTGAAAGTATCTTCCAGCACATCATCATCTCATTGCCTGGGTATACATACATGTATACAGTTAACTCAGTGTATAACTCATGTATATGAGTTCTCTCAGAGGAGATTACAATTATAGTGTGTCTAGCAGCACTTCATTTGAAAGATATGCTTATCTGTGGTGATTACAAAGCACACTGGTGGAGCCTGTCTGAAGATAAAGCAATTGTTTAATGTTTTTTTTCCTCCCAACACTCACATTCAATGCAGTGGCTCATCCAGGGTAATGAGCAAAAATCCTCTGCGCTGTGTATTCTCTTGGTTTAAGATTTTGGCCATGATAAAAACAAGCCCTTGTCGGTCTACAAACTTCTAAATGCTTTTTTGCTACCTATGTCACAGAGGTGTCACCTGTGTTCTTTACATTTTTTATTCAATGGCAGTTTCTATCAACAGTAAACAGGAATAAAAAGGAGTTGCACTCCTAGGCTCAAATTAGGTTGGAATATTTCACTGACAGCATTCAAACACGTGTGAAAGGACTCTTAAGTGCTTACCTTTTCACCTTGATTTCCCTGTCCTGTCTTCCCCTCATTATTTTTCCTAACAGAACCTTATTACTGAAAGCATATTTTCTATCAAATCAACCAAGGGCACCTCCAAACACCAAGAGGCACCAGGTCTAATGTGAAATCTACTCTGAGCTCTGCTGTTATGTTCTGTGATACAAACTATTACCGACTCCACTGGACAGATCCATAGGTAGGATGATTTGGCACAGGGCCGGAAGCAACAAAGATGCAACAAGGTGTTACAGATTTAAAACAGCCAGAGACCTAGTCCAAGCTAGCTGTTGCTACGTCTGGGCCACAAATCACACTTTTTTATCAGAGGTTTCTAGTTCACGTTAAAAGTTATTCCATTTAAAAACTGGCACGGCACAAACCAGCAGGATGCCTGTCATTTGCTTTAGGCACTTTATATTGTACAGCAAGAGAAGTCCTGCAGTTTCCACTCAGACAGCTACAACTGAATTCTGGCTGGTAAATAAGGGCCAGATGTGGCCCCATATGTCTTTGCCACTTTTCTTATGACTGCTGCTGATCAAAGTCATACTTTTATATACACTTTGAAATGCAGCATTTTGAAAAGCAGGGAGGGAAAGGGCAGAGAGGGAGTGAGGAAGAGAGGGAAGAAGGAAGGGAGGGAGGGATGCTATGAGTTCACACAGTGGACTTTCTCTGACTATACACAAAAAAAAACCCAAGTGTCTTGCTTTATGCATTATGTTATGTCCAACATAAGCTGGTATAGATCAAGGATGTAATGTCAGCTGGGAAAAGCTTTTGCCTTTTGTACCCCCAAGAGTTTCTCTTCTACAGAGCAACAAAAATTGTATTAAAGTAACCATCCTCCAGAGCTCTGAAAAGACATCCTTAGTCTTTTTACATTAAAAAACGCCTAGTATCCAAAAATCAAAGTACTAGGCACCCACAGTTGCCCTTGGTTTAGGTCAGGGTTGCAAGGACTCATGGCATCTAAAAGAGATATTTGTTAATTAAGTGGTAGTTGCTTAGCCCTATAATCAGCAACCCATTAAGCACACAATCGCATCACGTTTAGCTTCAAAGGGAAGCAGGCATTAAATGCTCCATTACATTGCAGCTTCAGCCACTGAAGTTTAAGATGCAGTTTTGGGGATATCTGGGTACTCAGCTGGGGTGACCTGACTGCTTTTAGTGAACTCCCACCTTAAAAATAAATATATAACATTCATTTATACACTATAAATTTTGCAGAAACTAAAGGGGTGTTCCAAGAATCGAAAACCTGGGGAGTCTTTTTGTTAATTAAAAACATTTTCTCAGTGATAGAAAGAGTCGAGTTGTGTAGCTGAGAAGAATATTTATATGAATATACTATGTGAATATATAAGAATATACTTCGTGAAGATGAAAATCATACTTGAACTGAGGCTTTATTTCCCATTGGTTTCACCAATAAACTCAGGAGCCCACGCTGAAACAGTTCAAAGATTGAGTCTTCACTGAACTCAGCTTAAACTACTCTCAAATGGCAGAAATCACAGCCATCTGGCTGGGAGAGAGCAGTATTACAGAGGCATATTATTCAAACCTTGGAAATGCAATGCAACTCTGTGGAAGCACAAGGACAGAGGAAAGAAGGCTAACAATGGGATAAAAGTCTCCTAAATTCTGCATTCTGAAACATCAGACTTGCAGTGCCCAACACTGCTTGGTTGGTACCCACAACAAAGATTTTCCATCAGTGTTGCTGACTGCTTTGTATTCTGCTTGAGTTCTCATTCAGAAAGGCCACCTCAACAGTACATATGAAAGGGTATGTCTGAAATGTGTGAAATGTCAGACTTCAGCATCATATGGAACAGGCCTCAAATCACTGTCACCTTCAAGAGTTTGCTAAAACACATTGACTAGAGAAACCAAAGAGACCAGGAACAAGTGCTCTTCCATATCTGGGCGTGAGAAGTTAACAGATAACCCCCTTTGCACTATTATTTAGGAAATAGTAACTTCTCAATATGCTTAGGTAACTCACGTGATATTGCAGAGCATTACCACTTCAATCTTAACAGCAAGGCACTTGTTCAGTTGTTAATTAGGAACAAACCCCTGAAATTTTCAGAAGCAGAAGCCATGAATGCACATACCTGGGGCAGATTCTTCCGGAGTGGGGCTGCAATCTGCACAGAAATGGAGGGGCAACATGCATGATTAAGGAGCAGCAACACAGTCTAAATATAAGCAACTCAAATGCTTAATGCCAGGATTCTCAAACACTTTCACTGAGTGAACAGGAGCTCAGCAGAGATACCCCCTTGCCTGCAGGCACTGAAGGCATGGGCTATCTCCTCCATTCCACTGTTTCTGATCAGAGAAATACCTGGATGGAGACTTGGAGGAAAGCCTGTATCTGCTAGCTCAGGGGATCTCTGTGGATTACCAGCAAGGGCACTGTCAACCCTCAGTGATCCACAATTTGAGAACCACTCACTGGTTTAGTGCATTTATAGAATAAGCTGGCAGTAAGGCCGCTAAACAGAATAGCAAAAGATTAGCAATAAGTTCAGTGCACTTAACAGAAAATGACATTAAAGCACCCACAATGCAAGAGTAATAAAGAAACAGTACTTTACTATCTTGGACAAACTTCCATTATACAATTTCTGAGGTTGTTAACACAGCATCAGATTGTATATCAAGGGCTGAAATCTCACCAGCAAAGCCTGTGAGTGTTCCACACCCACTTCAGTGGGAGGAACAAAGCCGCCAGATGAGAATACACTACAGTGCAATGCAAACAGTAAAAGAAATTAATACATACACTGTTATAGGAATTCTTGCATTAATGAAAAGTAGTTTATTAAGCTAACAGGATTTAAACTTCTGTTGTTTATACCTAGAGTCACTAGTCAATAAATTATGAATTTGAAAATAGCAACAGAAAATATCACGTTCAATTGTATGCATCAGGACAATCAGCTGAGTTAGACAATCTCAGATTGTCTCATCTCTCAGGTTCCCTTTCAGTAAATTAAAACGCATGTTCATTAGAGAAGCTGTATGTCCCCATGCAATTTCAGTAATGAATACCTAAACCTATAACAAAAACAAATTTTAAAATAATTTCTTAAGTCTCCCTTCTACTATTTCAGGCAGTATTTTCTTTCACAAACATTCATCTCTAGAGCTCCTCTAAAGGCCTGCCTCTCTCTTACCAGTTCTGAAACTGTCTGGGTTTGCTTTCAAAACAGTTCTGGCCACTCAGTGTTATTTATTCAAAACTGGGAAAAACTAATGGAAAAAAAGTGTTAGTTCTTTGAATAACTGACAAGGAAAAACTTTAAAATGTTGTGATTCTGAACACAGGGAAAGGATCTTGTCACTCAATTATTTCCATGATCAGTTGTGGAAACGAAAGGGAATTCACAGAATCATGGAACAGTATGGGTTGGAAGGGACCTTTAAAGGTCATCTAATACACCCCCCCTGCAATGAGCAGGGACAACCTTAATCAGATAAGGTTGTTTAGAACCCTGGCCTTGAAAGTTTCCAGGAATGAGGCACCCGCAATTTCCCTGAGCAACCGCTCCAGTATCTCACCACCCTCACTGTGAAAGTTTCTTCCTTGAATCTAGTCTGAATCTACTCTCTTTCAGTTTAAAAGCATTTAACAGGAGAGGTTTGGTATGGAGTCAAGGGAAGTAACTCAATGAGAAAATTCCCACTGATTTCAGTAAAACCAGGTTTCTTGATAGTATTAAACTCCATCAAAAATACTGACATTAATTAGGAACTACATCTGATGAGAATGTAATCAAGTACTCAGCTTACCCTGGTTTAGAATAAACATCCCAAGTGCAATTCAAATTACTCATTAAGACCTACAACAGTGTTTGCACCAGATACTTCAGAAACAGGATTCCCTCTCCAGGATTTTTTAAGTTAAATTCACCCAACACTGGTTGGCAGTCAGACTTCAGATCTAGTCCTTACACTTACGGAGCACTGGGAAATGGCAACATGCTTGTCAGCTTTAAAGCTTGCTATACTCCCTGATTTAATGTTTGTGTTCCAGGTTCTGTGGATTACAAGAAAGATATTTTTCATTCCTATTTGGAGGAACAGGTGGGAAAGGTTACTGAAACTCTTGGCACAAACAAAATCTTTGGGAGAAGTGCAACTAATTCCAATTTTATGTGACATAAGTGTCAAGCTCTAAAGTAGATTTAAAAGTATGACTGAAAATGAAAGCAAATTATTGTTTTAAGATGCTTTCAGCATCAAATTATCTTGTCAAAAGCTTTGACCACAGATTTTTCCTATTCTTTTTAATATCAAAATCCACAACTTTTAATCATTCATATGAAGTTGCATTGAAGTTTACTGATAAAACTCCCATGTAAATACATATAAAACTTCATGTAAACTAGCTTGCAAATAAAAACATTTAAAGGTATCAAAATAATAGACGAAATTTAGTCAAAGATTAACAGACAATGCATTCTGAAACAAGAACCAACTCTTCTGTTCCTTTATAATACACAAAAATGTCAGTCTAATCTAGAAAAACATGGTCATTTGAGATACAACGCTACACAAAAATATATCGACATTTAACTTCCTTCTTGCTTTTCTTTTTTCCCCTGAAAGTATTGCCCTCTACTGCAACATTAACAATGGGATGGACATGGAGTCACAGACACACATAAGGGACAAAGGGCCATCAAACAATAAGACAGAACAGGAAAAAAGAAATGAAAACACAAACTAATCTTACTAGAGCTTATCTTGGCACACCTGCTCTATTAAGTGACCAAATCATACTGACCACATGTAAGGAATGTAAGAATAAGCCAAATAAGCACATATGTAAATTAAATAATCCTGAAATCTAATGCATGACTGCAAAACTGTCTGCCTAAACTGATAAGGATATCTTTCACTCACATGCTCATGGCATCATGCTGGATTCAATGCAGCGCCCACTTTACCTCAAATTTTGATAGGATTATTCCACTGAGAGCTTGCACTGCCAATTCCTATCTCCCAGCTTCACAAGGTCTAACTAATTGAGTGCCTAAGCCCCACAGCTTTTGACAATTTGGGTTAAAAATTGTTTTAAAATCCTGTAGGTTCATCCATGTTCAGCTCAGCCTAATGGGACTGCTTGGCTCCTCGCTACGCTATGGCAGTCCAGCTCGAACCATTAGTGCTGCCAATTGTCCTTGCACTTCTCTCATGTTTTATTTATCCTTCATAGAGGTTTGCTGTAATAAGCTTTGATTGCTGCAAAGAAGCTGAAGCCAACAGGAAAGCTACCAGAGGTGGTGTCTGACACATGCTAACCCAACCACCTGTTTTACCATCTTAAAACACCCAGTGTGAAAACCAAATGCGACTGTCATCGATGGATTTGGCAATGTTTTCAGTGGGATCAGGATTTCAAAATAAGTAATGGAGCTTCACAGCTCCCAGGACACCACCAGCCCTTTCTGTGTGACATCAGTGCTTAACACCACCACTGAACTAAAAACACATGGAAGGATGTAACAGAGGCTTAGGGATGATACCAGCGCAGAGGGGGAAAGCAGCGGTGAGAAGCAGTGTCTGGCATACGCACTTGTCTTTCTGAGAGAATGGCATGCAGAGGATGGTGTGGATGAAGGTAGTGAGGATGATGAAGGTGGTGAGGATGATGAGGTCTCATTTAAATCTTCTGGATTTATCCAGTAGGCACGAGTGTCCCGATTACCTTTCTTGCTAGTACAGCTGACTTCACACTGGAAAACATCTTCACAGCTGTCACTCTGCAAGCGCTCCTTCTGGAGAAGTTTGTCCACTCTCTGTATAATACACTCCAGACTTTTGTCAACATTCAACCAAACTTTCTCCTTAAAAGAAAACATTCCTTTCTCAATTTAAAAAGAAAAGAAACATTGGGTAACAAATCCCTTGGCGACGTATTTCCTCCTGTGATTCTAGTCACAATTGCTCTGCAAAGTTTCCTCTGGGCTATCCTGCACACACAATTTCTGGATATATAAATAACATATACCAGCATGTCAAGAATAGGTACAAACATGACTTGCGTGGCAAATTGTAAAGCTATTTTCTAAGCAAATTTACTGAGCAATTATTTGCACTATTTCAATTTCCAGCTGGCAATATTGTTTATTCTTAAAACTCATGTTTGACATAATAATTGTATGCAATCACACATCTCTTTTCCTATATAACACAGTAAAAAAACAGATAAAATGACTGTATTGTATTACTATCCAAATAGCTGAATTGGCTTGCTTCATATTTCATTACTCTGAGTTTGACTGTAAGTCAATGTATGCCAAAACAACTAAAACAAGGATCTATTTCCAAAATTACCTGGATCTCATTTAAAATTTGGTATTTCACAATATAGAATCATAGAATGGTTAGGGTTGGAAAGGACCTTAAGATCATCAAGCTCCAGCCCCCCTGCCATGGGCAGAGACACCTCACACTAAACCATGTCACCCAAGGCTTCGTCCAACCTGGCCTTGAACACTGCC